>VYZQ01007739.1:7705-18208 GCA_013400655.1 Mystacornis crossleyi | reverse complement strand
CCGCCCCTCCCGGCGCACGGCGCGCAGGCGGGGGGAGCCCCGCGGGCAGCCCCGCCGGGTGCAGCCTCCGCCGCCGCCGGGGATGTGCCTCCCCACCAGCCCCGGGATGCGCCGCTGCCACCGGCCCTGTGAAGGCGAGGGCGCCGGGGCTGGCGGGCATGCGGGACGAGCCGATCCCCCTTCACCTACCCCTGTTTTGCCTCTGCTCGGTGCATGAGCTGTTTTCTGGTGCTGTGTTCAGGATGCGTGTTGGTTACGAATANTTTTTATACAGCTTCATCAACACAACCTTTGAGACAAAATATTTTATGGTTTCACATTTTCTTCAAATGGAAAACGTAGACAGTCACACAATCAGCAAGATCATTTTGTATTTACTGAGCTAAATCTCTCCACAGGGGCCAAGTCTTGCTTCTTAGAAGCTGAGGTGCTTATCCCTCTGATAATCCACATGCCTTTAAGATTTCCTAAAATGAACAATCTTTCCTGAAGACTTTCTCTGCATCACAGCAACCAGTATTCTTTGTAAGCTCTGCCACTGGGACTAATATTTATTATGCCCGACAGTGATTATACACTGTATTTGCCAAAGCAAAAGCCTAGCAGCACAGCCTGACAACACTGCCTACGGTTCCAACACTGCTGCTGAGTCTGTCTGGAGCTTTATTACTATTCTGTTTGAAATTACAGATTCAGCAGCCTTATTTTACTGTTGTAGCTAGTTTTCTACTTGGAGCTTGTAATTCACAGGCATAAACGGATCTAGTGAAAAAGGTCTGCTCTTCTCTTCCACTTCGACAAGACCATGCTGGCCGTAAATGGTTAACTGGAGAGCACGTAACAACCAGGGAGAGGCCAGGAATGAAAAACCACCACCAACTCCAACACTTCTGCAAACCCTCCGTTGTTGCAAAGGCACATAGAGGCAAAGCCTTAAATTCTTAAAGCAATACAAAATTTTACCACAGGCTGACGCTCTTTCTACAAGAATAATGAGACGGTCCCCACGCTGAATGCAGAGCTCCTCACTTCACAGCTTTTCCCTCAGACTTCACTTTCACGCTCAATATTTACAAAACAAAGCCTACAAACACCTCATAGCCAAAATATTCCCAGAACAATTAGGGTATTTAGCACTCTCTGCGCCTTCCTACTTCCCTAGCGCCTCAAGAGTGCTTTTACGGAGCGGGGAGGGGAAGCGAAGTTACCCGCGCGACCCCGATCAGCCGGAGCAGCCTCAGGCACGCAGCGCTGTCCCCAGGCGCGGGACCCGCGCTGCCCCAGCGGAGGGGGCACCGACAGCGGGGCTGCCCCGCCGCGCCCGGCACCGCGCCCACAGCGCTCTCCGGGCTCCCACAGGCTGCCGGCACGGCCACGGGCGGCACTGAAGGCAGGGAGGGGAAAAGCGGCTGAAGCGACGAAGTTGCAGGCGGCTCGCTGCGCAGACGTGTCGCTCAGCCTGGAAGTGAAACCGGCACCGCGCCGGGGCTCGGCTCTCGCTCCCGCGGGGGCAGCGCTGCCAGGCGGCCACTGACAACGCCCTGGAGGGACCCCACCGCCGCTTCCCACAGGGAAAGATGAGACCGGCGCCTCTCGGTCCCCTTCACTGCTGGGGCAGCTCCTGCCTTTCCCGCAGGAGAGACGGCATCAGCCGGCGCACCCACGGAGGGCAGGAGAGGACCGCTCTCCTCCAGAAGCGCAGCGGGATGCGGCGGGCACCACCGGTCGGGAGCGACCCCCGGCGAGCAGAGAGCCCGCGGTAGGTGCTGGGGCGCTCCGGGGATTGGCGGGCGGGCACCGCCACCTGCACCCCGGCCTCCCGTCCGCCAAGTTACGCGCGGCCGGGACGGCGCGGCCGCGGCCACCGCTTCCCGCGGGCGGGCGGGTGCTCACCTGGCGGCAGGCAGAGTGCGGCGAGCAGGAGGCAGAGCAGGGGCGGCAGCGGGCGGCGGCGGCAGGAGGCGCAGNGCCTCCGCCGCCGCCGGGGTTGTACCTCCCTACCAGCCCCGGGATGCGCCGCTGCCACCGGCCCTGTGAAGGCGAGGGCGCCGGGGCTGGCGGGCATGCGGGACGAGCCGATCCCCCTTCACCTACCCCTGTTTTGCCTCTGCTCGGTGCATGAGCTGTTTTCTGGTGCTGTGTTCAGGATGCGTGTTGGTTACGAATACTGCAAATCCCAAGCTAAAAAAACGAAATAATAATGGCAGTGCCCGTTCTGTTGTGTGTATAGAAACGTGATGGTTCCTCCTCTGAGCCAAAATGAAAAGAGAAAGAAAAGGAAGCAAAGATAATAACGATCAGTTTAATCTGATTTAATTGATACAGCAGAGGATTTGATAAAAGGAAGGGAGCTCACAACACTACAGCTGCATGAAGAAATGCACTGCAGGGTAAAGAGGGATCTTTCGTCACTTGTGGAAGTCGGCTGCCCTAAAGGTCAAAAAGATTCCTCATCAAAGTAATGCAATCCAGAAGCAGCGCTTTCATGCACAGTGCTCTATTCTCCTCCTGTTTCGGTCTGAGTAAGCAGTGCTGTTTCACTGAGAGGGAAATAAGCACGCTGAAGCCGCACAGCAAGTTTCTCAGCTAACAGTACTGCGTGATCAACATGTAGCCCACGCTGTCATGTGAAGTAAACCTGATGTCCAAAATCTGAAATATGAGTAATGCACGTAGTTTGGTCTCTCCGGAGGGACTTTCTTGTAGTGAAATCCAAAGTGTCAAGTGCTTCTCCACATCACCATGTGATGATTTGAATTCTTGGACAGGAACTTCCCCAAAACTCCTGAAAATGAAAGACGAACTTAGCCAGTCTGTTGTGCTAGTCTCAAAACAATTTTCTTGATGGCTAACAACTAAAAATACTTAAAACATTACAGTGATACAAAGTAGGTTTAGAAAAACACAGCCTGTGTACTTTTTTGTGTATTATGCTTGTTTTCTGTAAAGCGGTGTAAGGATATTTGGCTTTTAGAACTTTACGTCTAAAGCATTGTCTTCACTTCAAAAAGTCCTTCTGTTCTTCCACATTATTATTATTATCTTTCTTATTGTGTAAGGCACGCCATGCAATCAGTTTTAAAAATATTTACTTTCTAGGCTTACCGCTCAGCAGAACTCTGTCATCCTTTGTTTTCTCAGCAGATTTCTCTTTACAGGCGTATTACTAAGCAGATTTAAAAAAATACTACTTTTCAGATCAATAATCTTTTTGTTTTCCTGTTGAAGCAAATTAGTATTTCCCATTCAGTGGTTTTTTTCTTGCATGTTTAGAAGTGGTAGGGTAATAATTAGTAGGGATATTTAATATTCCTATTGCTGTCAGACCTGGAGACCCCTTCAAAATCTTGAGAGAGGCTTTCTATAGAATTACATTGAGATGACCATCTAATGGAGTTCAAACTTTTATTCCTACTATGTTTTTTTTTTTTGTTTTTTTTTTTAATTTCTAGAGCTTTTAACAGTATGTGCTGATTTTGAAACAACTTGGGCTCCATTACAAATTAAGGGCCTAATCCTGCCTTCTTCATTGATATGGGCAAGCTTGTTGAAGTGAGTAAAATTGTGGCTGGGAAAAAAAGACAGAAAAGGCCAACTCTAAAAATTATCTAAATGCAAATAAACATAGGCAAAGGCTTATAGGCCAAAATTCACTCTGCATTTAGTACGTTTGCTTTTTTTTTTTTTTCCCCCAACATAGCAATAGCAAGATCAATTTGTATAAATAAAAACACATGGTTTGCTGGTTTAGGAAATTAAATAATGCCCAAGTACCTTGTTTTCAAAGCAGATGATTAACTGCTGCCTCATTTGCATCAACATAATGAATAGTATATGTTCTCTCTCACTGGGAGAAGTGATGAGGAAGTCTTTGAGTATTGTAAATAGCTTCCAATGGCGTGGTACAGAGACTAAAAGGCAAGCTATAGAACTATATGTTTCAGGCAGACAAAACATAGAGAGTAATTTTACAATTTGTGCTCAAAATACTATTGAGAAAAATTATTTGGGGACTATTTTGCTCTGAATGTGTTGTTTAAAGTCTGTAAGAAATATGAGAAATGTGGGAGAGTACATTAAGGACATAATACTTTAATCAGAAATATGATTTGTTTAGGGTTTCCCTCACTCCTTTGTCATTTATCTTCAAAGCTATTTCTACCTTTCACATGAAAGGAGCTCTTTGAATTCTGAGTAAATAGAAAACATCTCAAGCTCAGATTACTTAAGTGTTTTGATAACTTTACAGGTTTCTAAATGTGATTAGAAATTGTTAAGATAATTATTAAAGATATCTTTATATGCTATGTCATTTCGACTATCCTCAGTTCTGAGATTTATAATTAATTCTTTTAATGTCTTCTAGGCTGATAGAACATAGATTTGTTTTTCTACAAATTATTTTCTTGGGCCATGCTCCTCTTCCTATTGAAGTTAATAGGAGCGTGAGTGAGGCAGTGATCTGTTGGGAAAGCAGCAACTGCCTGGCTTTAAAGTCCAAAATAAACACTTCTTTTGAAGAAGTTAAAACACTTACTAGTGCAAAAAAAAAAATCTGTAGAAAATAACTGTTTTTGAAAAGCAATAATAATAATACTTTGTTAAATGCTTAATCCTATCAAACCATAGATTTTCTATTTATGTGACAAAGTGGATTAAAAGTGTAATCCATTAATAATGGTTGTTCATGATAACAAAGAGTTTTTCTTAAGCTGAAATGTCATTTACCTTTTACAACAGGTGCATAAAACACTTTGGGAGCAAATTTCTAGCAAAAATAGTGGAGAATAGTGTTTAATAGAGCACAATGCTCCCGCTAATTTAATCTGCTGCTAATAGTGAGTGGATGACTGTTAATATTATTTGAAGGAAACTTTGCAGGCTGGTTTGGCTCAGCACTCAAAATACAGTCTGCAAAGGGGAAACCTGTTGTTGAAACTGCCCTTGAATTTTGAGACAAGTATTGAATGCAATGTCCAGCCTTGCATTTCTGCAAATCTGATTCTGTTATTTTGGCTGGCCACTGCTGAGGTAAAGGTGTTAATTCAGAAGAGACCTACGTGGGTATAGATTATTGTCATTTGTGTTGCAACGTGATTCAACATTATCTAACACCAAGGGTTGAGCATATATGTAATCAGGTGGTTAAAACACAGCTACGGGTATTTTTAGTGAATCATCTAGGACTTGGCTCATGTTTTATGACACTTGAGAAATCCACAAGGTGCTTGCAGCCACTTTAGGTGCCTTGAATACCTTTAAACACCAGGCTCTGAAAATCTGACCCAACACATGTTGAAGTCAAGCAGAGTTTTTCACTGATTTTGCTTGATTTCAGTAGAAGCTGTGGTAGATGAATACTCATGTCTGTCAGGAATTGTTTTGCATTACTCAGTATCAGCACGTGAGGATAACTGGCAGCAAAGTCTTTCTGAACTGGATCAGCTGTACATGGTCACGTGTCTCTAGGTTGCAAAGTATTTCAAAGAGAACGTGCAGGACACATAGAAAATGGTCAAAAAACAGAGCTGGCATAAAAGCGAATTGTGACCAATAGTAGCAAAGAAGAAAACCTACTTAACCAGGGTTTCTGCAGGTATCTGCAGATTTGGCTGTCTCTGACCTAAATAAACAAGACCCATATATTTGGAATAAATAAGAAACCCCTGACAAATTACAGTAAGAAGATTACCTGGAATCTGTTTTCTCAGTATTTCCTCACTGCAAAAATCATACTACTCAAAAGCATCAGCAAATGCCTGCCATTGTTGTTATTACAGTCATCAGTGTGGCAATTAAGCTTCTGAAACAAACTTATTTTCCTATTACCCATTTCCAGTGCACCCGTTTTTTAAGTAATTTAACTAAAGGACCAGTACAGTACAAACTTTCATTAAAATAACTGTACACTCGTATTATATACAAAATACCCAGAATGCTTTCAGCTGAGAGGAAATTTTCATGAAATACAAGTGGAACATGAGAATAAGGAGTTTGAAGAGTAGCTGGTTGTCTTTAAAAGTTTGTGATGTGTCTTAAAAAACAAACACAAAGAACACAAAATTTTTAGACTATAAGCAGGGTTTATGCACAAAATAAGCAAGAGTCACATTAGCTGATGATGACTGAGAAGTGCATAAAGAGAAAAAACAATTCAATTCTTTAGGCTGGAGCAATATATATCAACTTTCCTGGCCACCTACTTGCCTTTTGTGAAGGCTCAGTTACCTTTTCCTCTGCCTTTTTCATAAAGGCTTGAGGTAGGTAAAAGTAAGCAGTTTTCAGATTTCAGGTCTCTTTTTTTCATTACAAAAGGCACTTATGAGGGCAAAGAATTATTTTTCTAGGAATATCCAGTGGGATTCACAAGTGTGAAGAGTAGCACTGATAATGTATTGAAGTAAAATACAGTTTAATACAAAGAATGAGATTGTTAGTATTGCTAAAATGATTAGACTGTTTTCCCTTTTCTCAGTGTCCATGAAACCAAATTCTTTGACTTTCTGTGCTTTCTAGTCCTTGACAGTCCCTGACTGTAACAGGAAAATACCATAATAATATAGTACCTGATGGGCCTCCTGTACTAAGGAGCATCCTTGACAAGACACGTCGCATTCTGCCAGAAATATCCTGCAAGCAGTTCTGCAACCTCTGGTTTGCAGTGTTGGCATGCTGTGAGGGAACAAGAAAGAGCAGAGTGTCGTGGGATTTATTAGGATGTCACTGAGTATCTCTGCCCTGTTGGATGGAGCCAGACAAGTCCTTACACTACCCACAGCTGGCCTGCCTGCATGTAAGATGGACTTTCTTGCGTCTCAAGTGGTGCAGAACACAGTTCTCAGAAGGGCTCAGCCAAGTCCCGGCTTGTGAATTTGCTTCTTGGGCAGAGGATCCTTTCCACAGGGCTGTTCACAAAGGAATGGAGTGCAGTTGGTGTTGGGGCCAGCCTCACCTGGAAGCAGCTCCCCATCTGTTCCCTTGATGTCACTTGTGGCTGAGACTTGGACTAGCTTGATTCTTGCAAGGTCAGCTCCGGCATAATCTGCCCCAGTTTCCAAATCTGGGCCTCTGTTACCTGGTTCTACTCAGGTTGCCAAAGCAAGTGCAGACAACATCCTGGCAGAACAACAGAGGAGACTGGAGGCTCACTCTGGCCAGCAGCCTCCTTTTATCCCTGCTGTGGTGCTGCCAGTCAGGAAGCAATACGTAATCACTCAGAGATTGTGTAGCAGCAGGTGAGCTGGGGCAGGTGCTAGTGTTAAAACACCATTAGGAGGAGCCTTCAGTTTCTGAAGTGTGAAATAGTGCAAATAAGACCTCTGGAAACATCGAGAGATGGTTCCTTCCATATGGAGTGCCCTTGCTGGAGGGCTAGTGGAGAGCAATGCAGCAGAGCAGCAATGGACATTGCCACAGGTACCCCCTTCTGCACTGACTACGGGAGACTATTTAAATATCACTGTATTAAAAATTAATTTTAGCTTTCTTTTTTACAGGGGCTATCTCTGCTTTTTGGTAAAAAAAAAAAATCCAATTCTCATGTGGATTCCTGATTTCTGTATGAGCTATATAATTTTAAAAGTCTTCTTGATCAAATCTAATCAGAATACTGATACTGTGTAATTTTTAATCTGAGGGTCTGATTAAGCCTTAAATCATGGCGTTTTATAAGGTAGGTACTCAAATAGCTTTCACCTTCGTCCTGCCTTTCATTTGAGGATTTCAGATTCTGTGAGAGCATTAAGTGCTTGGCAGCCTGTGGCATTGGACAAGCTACTGAACCCTAGAGAGATGAACAGATTTCCTAATCTGTTTGAAAAAACCAGTGGTGATCAAAAGAAAGGATTCAGAGTTCCTGAGATTTCATCCTAAACCTCCCAAACTGAAACTACTCTGTTTATATTTCTGTTGGTTAGAGAAAGGTAATAAAAACAAATGTAAAGATCAGAAGCATATCTGGTAGTCAGTTCAGTGAAATGCTCCTGCCTGTACTAGTTAGTGTGCTCATGTTTAACTTTCAAACCAAGGGGAGAAAAGTGGAGGTAACTCAGAGCATGTTGTGGATTTTGTCCTTTGCATTATGAGAACAGCAGTGAAAGTAAGGATGGAAAGAAATGAAGCTTATTTTATTGAAAGTTCAAGTGCAAGAAATGGAACAGAGTCTGCACTTTATCCACCTGGAGACCACTTGGTTTTAGGTCTGCTTGTGGCTGAAGGAAGTCAGTGAAAACTGAGCAAACCTGTAGGTCTCTCTGGAAGATGGAGAGGACCAAGACAGCTCAGAGCCTTTCATGCTTGCTCAGAACTTAAACTCAGACCAAAGGAAGTGTTACCTCTTCTGCAGAAGCAATTTTCTTCCCTTTTTGTCTTGGATGGACCAAAGAACCTTGATCAAGTGTTGAAAACTAATAATTTTTTTGTTGAGTAGAGCAGGTGCACCATGCTGCAGAGTTCAGCTCCTTCAAAGTACTGCTTCTTTGAGAGATGCAAATAATAAATGAGAAATGAGAAAATGAGAGATGCCAATAAAATGAGAATTGGAAAGGGGGGATTAAAATTGAGAGTTAGTACCAGATTCACACTGGTTTTCAATGCTAGGACACTGAATTCTGCGTGTCCCAAAGCTGGACGTTTTCCTTATGTGACAAGTATTGCCTCAGACCCTACTAATCTGTTTTTCTTTACAGTCTTGGTGTTAGTAGCTGACTTTCTCATGCTGCATGACTTTTAACATAAGCAGCTTTCATTCATTAACTTGGAGGAGAGGGTCAGCAGGAAATCAATTATGCTTTTCTTTTTTAATGTAGCCATATGCAGAACCATTAAAATGAATCCACTGTCTGTGTTCCAGCATTGCAATTTCTTCCTTGCAACCTTCATTGCAGTGTGTCTGCCCCCAGTTGTGCTACATCAGCACTTGTAGATTAGGAAGAGCAGTTCCTAAATAAATGAAAGAAATTGCTTCTTCCCAGTCTGCCAGTTACTCAAGGCAGGAATAGGCTTGCCTCAAGGGCTGAAAAGGCTTTCAGTTGGTCATGTGTTCCTCAGAGCCATGTGTTGTCAGATCCCTGAAAAATGTATTTGATCTTCTGTCATTTATATGGATACCTGTGTCAAGGCTGGATTTGTAAATTATATTTTTAAATGCTTGAAGATTGAAAGGTTTTCAAGATCAGGCTGTTTGGATTGCAACACAACTTGAGGGAATAGTATTGGGATATCTCCCTTATATATGTAATGCTGGTTCCTCAGAAGGTGATATCAGCCCTTGAAAAGGATGCAGTGATTGAAACTGTTGAAAACAGAGAGTTTAATTAAATGAGTAGAAATGTGCCAACATACTTGAAGATGTGGAGGGGCAGCACATGGATTGCGAGAATTAGCCATGTAGGAATTATGATTATGATATAATATTTTGTTGCATTAGAGCAAAAGGCTCTGAAGTGCTTGGACTCTCTTTAAACAGCTTTGCTGTTCTGGAACAAGGAAGAGCTCCTACTACAGATAGCTAACAGGTAAACTAGACAGGGTAAGCAAAATGTGTTTTGAAGGAAAAGAAAATTGTTGTTCTTGCACACCATCCTGGCTCAGTTGAATACGTTACACTGGTGCAAGCATTTCTTTTTTATGCTAAAGCAAAAAAAATTGTAGAAAAAATAAAATCAAACTTGAAAAAAATTTTGCTTTTCAGAAATTAGAGTAGGAGATGTATTTTCATAAAAATGAACTTGTAATTACCTTCAAGAAACTGTAAAGATGTCTTTGGGAAGGAGATTTATGGCATTGTATTTTGGCAGAAAATGTAACCACAGGTTGTTGGATTAGGGACCGGTGCTGAATCACAGGTAAGAAGGTAATACCAGTTACTGGTGCACCATTGTGAGACAGGCTCTCTGTGGCAGCTGCCCCGTGTGTTTCCAGTGGCTAAAATATCAGTGCAATTATAGAAGCAGTGCTGTAAGAGCTTTTTTTTCTTCATATGGAGTGCTGAGAATTTCTGATAAGGATGGATAACTAATATTTTGCTAGTTTATTCAGTAGCAGTCTGCAACTCAAAGGCTGGAAGACAATTGTTATCAGCTGTCTCAGAATCATGCTCTGCAAGAGGCAGATTCACAGGCACGTTGTAGATTTCAAGGTCAGATTCATGTTCTGTCAGGATGTGTGTAATGGTTCTTTGCTAGGAATGGCAGTCAAAATGGTTCAAACCTTCCTGGCATTAATGTTCTGAAAGTTTGCAGTTAGTAACAAGAAGGAGAGTCTACCTGTTTTGTTTAGGGCAGACTTATCAAGATCTCTCTACTTTTCTGGTTTACATTTGATCTAACTTTTTAAGTCTATGACATTTTTCTGAGGGCAGTTTATTCCCTTGACTGTGCTACCCAGAGTTCTAATTTATTGCAGACTTGCTGTTCACCCTATTCTCTCATTGTCAAGCAGTCTCCCATGTCTCACAGACAAGATGTTTCTCTTCATCCCATTATTTCTGTTTCTGTTCTCTGT
>VYZQ01007732.1:24488-39337 GCA_013400655.1 Mystacornis crossleyi | reverse complement strand
GGAAAATTTCTTCATGGAAAGAGCGGTCAAGCATTGAAACACGCTGATCAAGGAAGTGGTGGAATCACTGTCCATGGAAGCATTCAAAAAACACATAAATGTGGCACTTGGGGACATGGTTTGGTGGTGGCCTTGGGAGTGCTGGATTAATTTCTGGACTCGATGATCTTTGAGGGCTTTTCCAACCTTTATGATTCTGTAAGCTGAACGTATGAGTGGCCATAGAGGGAGTGTTGGGTGTTGCTTTTCCAGCTGAGAACAGAGAGGACCTGCTGTTCCCTATGGCTGGGGAGAGCCTCTTCCCATCCCCATTTTGTTGACTGATGAACGACAGGGAATTGCATGAACCTTCAAAAAGCCAACCCCAGTGCCCTCCTGCATCTTGGTGCATTGAAAGCTCCCAGCAGAGGGTGAATTCTGAGCACCACAGCTAAAATGAGAAAAAACGAAAGCCTCCATTCCTCAAACCAGAACTCTCTGTCTGGAGGTATGTAAGGAGCAGCCTGTTTCTCCTGCTATGAGGGCTGAGGCAGCCCTGGGATAAGGTCTCCAGTAATACCATTAAAATATTTTGACAGACTTTAAAGCAAAATTTCTGAAGGGAAAAATTGTTTCTTTCAGGTTAGATCACACAAGTGACAAACAGTTTTTCTCAGCTATAAAGCTGAATATTTCTGTAGTTTTTTGACAGGCAAATTCTAAAGTGATCATGGGTGATAGAATACAAATATCCAGAAACATGTCCAGGCAGACAGATTAGAAAAAAACATGATTTGGGGGGAGGGGGGTAATGTACTCAATGGAGAAACCGATGACTGAGCAGAAGAATACTTCAAGAAGAAAGTTTAAAAGCAAGTCCTTAATGTGGCAGAAACGAAACCTTTCAGCCCAGTTTCACACTGGTCAGTGTGCTGGTGGAACACCTACCCCTTCTCTGCTTCAGCAACCTCCTCCCAGATTGCTAATATGGGATTAATTATATCTTTTGGGTCTGATTCCTTCAATTTTTTTCACAGGGAATCACTAAAGGACTGTAAGTGGACAGGAAATCATTTGTTTGGGAGGTTGGGGTTGTTTTTTGTTTCTGGCTGAAAATATGTCTGGCAATGTATGAAGTACATTTCCATTGACACTGGCCATTCAGTACATTCTTATGAGATTTTATCTTGCCTTGTGATATTTGCCAGTTTGCTCTGTGGAAAACTGTATTTTTGGGCACATTGTAGTAATACCCAAGAACTCAAAACATGGATTTCAACATCCCCCAGTTGGAAGAATCTTGGAGTGACAGCAGAGCTGTTTTCCAGTCTACACAGTAAGCAGCACTGCTATCCTCCAGGCAACACCTCCCTGCATCCAGCCTTGTTCCGAGTCAATGTGCAGAGCAGAGCAGACTTTCATGAATTCTGATTTCTCTGAGTGTATTTTCAGCTTTTTTCCTGTTTCTCATTAAACCCAAAATAAAATAAAAGTACCCAAAAGAAAATAAAAATGCAAGTGATTTTCCTGTGAATCCCTGAGACACCAGCCTTTGGAGATACACCTGAGAAGGGATGAAGCAGCCATCCAAGGATCAGGAGTCAATGCCATGAAATTCAATATTTCTTGGGAACAAGTCTGAAAAAAACACAGAGCCGAGTATTGAGTTTAACACACTGAGATTTATCAGGGTACAGACAGCGGCACCTGGGGCAGATCCTGGTATGGATGTGCCAGGGCAGGACCAGGGCTCTGTGGGCTTAGGAATGAGGTGCAGGTGGGCAGCACCCTCCATGTCACCAACACCACCAGAAAGTGACAAATAAGTGTACCTTTTTCAAATCTCTCAGAAAAGACATTTGCTCCTCTGATATCTAAATTTATGAGAGTCAAGCATTCAAATCCTGATGATTTTCTAATGCCCCACAGTGTATGTGTGTACTTTCTGACCAGACTTTGAATAGCTGAAATAACTAAATATTAAGAGCAGGAAATTAGATTGAATAGAGACATCCTAGCCTCATCAAAATCCCTCCTGTGACTCTTTTACCCATGAGCTTTAGCACCATATAGCTTCTCTGTTCTTTAAAAAAAAAATCTGTTCCCATATTTAGGTTCCTCTCTTCCTGTGAATCATACTCAGATGATTTTCGAGGACCTTTCATTCTCTCTCTCCCTTACATGTTAATCCAAATCTCCTTTCCTAATTAAAGTTTTATTCTCAAGAGTCTTTAACATTCATTTCTAAGTGGTAAAATCAAATCCAGCTCTTCTTGATAAGGAAAACTCATTCCTGATAGATTGACAAGTTTAATTAAATACCAATATTTTCTTTTAATTGCTAGATTATTACCAAGACAGCATCTTCAGGCATTATTAGGGATGCACAGGGAAATGGCACCTAAAAGCTGAGCTGCACAGCTATTTCAGGTTTGCTGCTTTCCCTTTCCCAGAAGGGACTTTATCTGCTTAATGTTACCTGGAGGAGCAGGGTATGGGCAGGGTCTGAGCTCTGATCGCACATTAAGGCCACTGACCTTTTCTGTGCATTCCTATGGTTGGAAAAGACCTTAAAGATCATAAAGTCCAACTGTTCCCCCCAGCACTGCCAAGTCCACCACTGACCCATGTCCCCAAGCACCACCTCCGCACACAGACATCTCCATGGCCTCTGTTAGGATTCCCCTTTCTACTCCCTTCAGCTGCAGCCCCACCTAGCTGGCCAGGCCTTAGAGCATTTACAATTTGCTGAGATACGAGATGTAAGCAGCTAAGCTGTGCCAAGCCTTGGTCTAGATATATCTCTGTTAGCACTGAAAAGTGCAATTGGTAACCAAGAGATAGCAGGATGGAAACTGCATTCTGAAAAACATCCCATCCGCATTCCTGGGGCTTCTCCATATTACAATGCCCTGGACTGTTGCAACACAGTGTTCGTCTCTGGAGAAAGTGGAAAAATCTGGTTAGGGGTCTATTGCACCACTGTGTGTGCCAATAACCATTTTCTTCCCCAAACCATCGAACATCCAGAGAAAATAAGGTGGCTGTCACAGGCCAGGGGTTCTCTAATTAATTCCAGCTTCATTTGCCATGAATCACTGCTTATTTCAGTTGCAGTCTGCAACTGAAACATGTACATATGTGAAGCCTTATTTTCAAGGATTTATTCTTGCCCCTGGTTTTAGTAAATTATTGGTGAATAGTAGGCAACTACAACTGTCTTTTTTTTTCCAGGTAGTAACATTTACTTTGATAAATTGTTTTTACAGAAAATAACCTAACCATAATAAAAGAGGCTGTTTTCTCTTTCAACAGTCGACTAAGCCCTTCCCCTGTTGTACCAATCTTATTTGTGGGATATGAGTCAGACACTGTTTTTTAAAGAAAAATAGAGGAACAGAGCTGATTCACATGAAAGGTATAATGGTAATGATCTTGGTGACAGGATAAAGCCCCGAGAGCCAAGTCAGATAAACTTCTATAGCAAGACCTTCCACTGTCCTTCATAAACCAGATAATCTGTGCTCAGATAGGAAAGCTACTAAATAACTCTTTCAAAGAGTAATTTCATCCCAAGGCTCCTTATCTTGACAGAGATGTTGTCGTGATGCCAAATTACTCATCACAGCCTATTAAGATGCCAAAGCTGGAAGTTCTCTTTAATTTGTTTATGCATCTTAGGAAACTGTTTATGGTTTCCCATCTGTTAAAGAAACACTATTTAATATGCATTAACAGGGTTGTAATTTTCATATGGTCTCTACCATGGCTTTGATGATATGGATGAATGAGATACATTGAGGGGATGCTGATCACAGATCAAAGAGATGGAGGGCCCTTGATACCTTTCCCAGGCATCTTTCTGACCAGTCAATGAAAACATCAAGTTTTGATGTTCACTGTTCATGAGTTCACTGGAGCAGGACCATTACTGATCACTAAAAGCAAAGAATCTTGGCTGTCTGCCTGGTTCAACCCAATATGGGTAGAGAAAATGTCCAAAAATACCATTCCCCTTAATACCATTCCCCTTAACACACCTTTGAGACCTACTTCATTTTTTACAGACTTATTTGAAGGACAACTTAACCAAAGATTTTCAGTTGTGATTCTCATTAGGCACCTTCATCAAATTTGCATCAACATTAGTATGTAACTGTGATTAGGTAATTATTTAACCTTTTCTTGATTTTCACAAATGAATTCAATGCTGGCAAACAATCCAGATACTCAAATATTGCAAAACTAAGTGGTCTCTTACTCTCCTTCTGAAATTCTAACATGGCCACAGGCTCTGGGCAGTTTCTCCATGTTAGTATTACCCACAGCTCAGTCCATGTTTGCCAAGCAAACATCACAGGTCACAAGTGCTCATGAGAGTATTAAGTCACAATAGCATAAGATAAAATCAAAATCATGGCCATCAATAGTTTCTACCAAGGGCAGCCTTGACACATGCAGTCCAATTCCAGCTATAACACTCCCATTAAATTGAACAAAAGACACGAGACTGTCTCTCCACATACATCACAGGCTTTTTGTTGGTCCAGAGGCTCAAAATTCAGCTTCCAATTTAGGTGATTTATTTTATGATTTATATTCCCCCATCCCATAATTCCATTCACGTGCTGCTGTTTTTCTGTTTCATAGACATTCTGGGTTGAGCTGTTGAGTATTTCAGAGTATGAACATATGTGACATGCTAATGGGGATGATCTTCATACAACCGAGCTGCTCTTCCTTTTTTCAACAGATTCAATTACTCCTTCTCCAGTATTTAGACCTTCCTTTCCATTGCCAAAAAGGGATTGGCTTCACCATCTCAAGATCCTTTTTCTCACCCAACTTTTCCTGTTTCACTGGTTCCTCAGCTGGCACCTGGGGTGAGGGTGCCCAGAGGATCACATTGGCTCATGGGCAACTGCATCCCCCTCCCTCTCCACGGAGCCAACCCCACCTTGCAACCTCCAGGCAAAGGAATGTGCACATGTGGATGGGAAGAGGGTTATCCCCACTGAGTGGGATCAAACCCTGAGCTCTGGCTCAGTGCTGCGAGCAGTGAGTGTGTAGGAGTGGTATCTGATCCACTAATTAGTGTCAATTGTTTCATTTCCAACATCCTGTTATTTTAGCCACGTGGTGATTTACTGATGTTAAAAATTTAGGTTGGCAGGTGCAGTCTTCCTTGTTCCTGGTGACTGCCAGAAAAGCAGGTGCCTTGTTTCTGGTTTTAAGAGGCTTTTTGTTTTTCTTTTCATGGATACTCTTCACTTTTTGAATATACTTTCCCTCCTTGTGGCTTTTTTCTTTGCAGTTCCTAACTTTTCCTTTTTTTTTATTTCTAATCTCTGACTTTGGAATGCTTCCATTGTTTTGACTGTCGCTGGTATTTAAACAACTTCCTAATCTCTAGGGTTTCCTTTCTTCTGTAAATCACCTTTAAAAACCCAGCAATCTCTTGTTATTTCCCCTTTCGTTTTCATTGTTTCATTTATGACAAGCAACATTCAATCCAGAGAGCATTTAAGACCAATTTCAATTTCTGCATGAAAAAATCCCAACGTTTTTTCAAGGCTGAAGCAGGATTTTTGCCAGAGGGAATATTTGCTCTCTCTAGTAACAAGGGGACATGGTGCCAGTTCAGTCTAATTTCATGTGGGGCCAGGAAGGATTCATTGAAATGGCTGCAATATTCATTCAGCAAGTGTCCTAAATAAACTGAGAGCTGTGTGATGTCCACAGAGCCGTTTCCTTCCTCCCAGGGAAATAGGAGGACTGTGCTTATTCTCACAGGTAGCAACAAAAGAGACCATCTGCTTGGCTATTTTATAATCAGCTTATTTATCTGCATGTGGGCACTGCAGGAGGCTTCAAACGTGCCCCCTGACGCCCATGGCTGGAGGGAAGCCACGATGGCTGCGCATTTTTTGGGGCAGGGACCAGGCACATGGTGGATTCTTGGGGTGACCTGTGCAGGGTCAGGAGTCAGATTTCAATAATCCTTGTGGGCCCTTCCCAATCTACATTTCTATGGTTCTGTGGTCTGTCCCTGAGTGTGCCGCCATGAACAGCCCCTTTGGCTGCACTCCAAGCTGATGTTATTTACACGCATCATTATCTGCAAAAGGCTGGCTGAAAGCCAAAAGGGCAACAGGTGGGGCAAGAACTCAGCCAAACGGGCATTGCACAGGGGAGAGCCAGGGGCAGTGGGTTCTCTTGGCAATTTGCTGCCTTCAGCCTTCAGAGGTGGAAGGAGCCCAACAGTGACAGTAATTGCAGTAATCAAAGTAAATCACATCTTGCCACTCGCCTACATGACATCCTTCTCCCCGTACATGAGAACAGAAATGAACTTTCTGGTTGTGTTTGAAAACAACCAGATTTCAAAGACTTTACGGAGGATTAGTTACACATTTCAGCTTTCAGTGCTGGAAAAAGAAATTGTCAGATTTTGAAGAAGGCTGGGAGAGCATAAGTCAGAGCAAAAATGGACCCCATGTACATCGGATTGGTGATATCCTTAAATGAGAAATTGCTCTTTGAAGTGTAGTAAGAAAATAGAGATTTTTATCTCAATGAAGTAGGAAGATAACTGCACTCAGAAGTTAATCAGCATGCTTTGGATTTAAGCAGATGGATACACAGGGCAAATCTGTGAAGGATGAATTATTTATTTTGGGCACACTAAAACTTTGTCTCTTAAAGGTCATCAAACTTTCAAAAGAGTTGACAAAGTCTGCTGCATATGTGAATGAGATTAATCTTCTCATTAGTGAGAGGCAACATTTTCTTTTGAACTTGATATGCCTGGTAGGGGAACAAAAAAAAAAAAACTACAGAACAAAATAATTTATGGAAAAATACAGCTGAAGAGCATCTGTTTGTCTTACAGCAGTGGTTCTGCCCAATTGCTCAAAAAAAATTAAACTGGAAACCTTAGAGCAGAATAATATGTTCTGTCCAGCAGGCACAAATATTTGACGTATCTATCATTCTTAACAGGATTATAAAATTAAAAGCCACCCCAATCAAGCAGCATTTTTCAATTAGTGTGATGTCCCTGTAGTGGCTAAGGGATTTTGGTGTCAAAGGCAATAAAAGAGTCATTTACACCCTGTACCAGAAATCAGCAGTGAATAAAGAAGAAAGAAATGCCATTGTTCATAATTGACTTCAATGAGACTGCTCGCATGGGTGAGCCTGAACGCACGCGGGAACAGCTTAAAATGATTTACGATACTTTGCATTTAAATCAGACATGGGTTAAAACTGGGCTCCCAGCTTGAATTTATCCATCTGGATCCTGAGCAGTGGGGCTAAATTTTTATTTCTGAGGTTATGTTGCATTTCAGACAACACAAAATGGTTGTCTGCAGAGGCCTGGGACCACGGTTACACTACCAGTCCTTCCAGCTGGAATTGCCAGGGGAATTCCACATGAGTGAACTCAATGCATGTCCACGTGCCAAAGAGGTTTATAGGCAAAGGCATCTTGGACTCTTCCAGGACACCACAGGGAATCAGTAGAAGAACTAAAGAGAGAAACTGCATTATTAGTGGAGATAAATGATAAGATGAAGGGTTATGCACAGTTAAAGTACCGTGTTGTTCAGTGATGGAGGTTTCCAGTGGGCACATTGTAATAGGGGACCACAGACAGGAACATTGGGCAGTCGAATGTATGTGAACATAAAAACTCAGAGATTCGTGTAGGATCGGAAAAAAACCCGAGATCCCAGCAGCTACTCAGATGCCACATTGAGTTAATGACACAGACCTGAGTTGATTTTTACTGTTGGAGCAGGGCCAGGATAAATTTAATGGTTATTTTTGTGACTTTAATAAGAGCACAGAGTCTTCATTGTGCTCAGCAAACACAAACATTTTAACAAATGATACCTTTTTTTAAATTTAATCGGCCTTACAACCTCAAAGCAAGGCATATACGTAAGCTACTCTCTACTCAGGAAAGTATTTCAAGATCCACAAAAGTCCCTTTTTTAATCAAGAAGTGAGTGAAATAAAAATCCTCAACCATGACCCAGCATGTCTTTCATAAATAGCTGCTTTGTAATAATTTCTTGAATATAATTGCACAAAAATATGCTGCAGCAATTTCAAAAACCTGTATCCAACCTAAGTGCTGACATAGAGCTTTGTCTGAAACCTGGCCTTCTAAGAGGAATAGGTCACAGGAGTTTTTGGATTTCAACTTCAATGAAAAGCCCTTGGGCACTTCATTTGCAACAATATCGTTTAGACAGGGAAAAACCTCATCAAAGAACAACGACAGCCTGAGCACCCCAGAGCCAGATCAAGGCAGCTTGTGATGGTGTGATGTAGTTTGGGACTTACACACATTCTGATGACTTAAAACAGCCTCAAAATGACAAAGCTGGGAGAGCTGAAGCATCATTTGCAATGGAAAACTGGTCTGAAAGTTGGATACTGAGCACTCTCCAACCTGGAAATCCCCCAACTCCATGGCAGAGCATCAGGTAGGGATCTCCCTCACCTCTTACCTGCCCCATGATTATCCAGATTTATTTTCAGCACAAACCTAGCACAGAAATCCTCCAATCCAGCTCTGGAATGCTGTGCATCTACCAGGACCCAGCAGTAACGAAAAAAGGAAAGGTCTGCTGCCTACTATCCCGGCGTGGTGGCTTTTGCATGGTGAGGGCTGAGCAAAGTGAGGCTGTGTTCTGTGCAGGGGTTTTCTTTCTCAAGAGAAGATCATAGCCAAACTACCCTGGGAAGAAAAGGGCCTTTGAACAACATACTTAATAAAATTCTAAATTTAAATTTGAACACACACACACAAATCATTTCTGGATGTTTATTTCATTTCACATTGGGAAAATCCCCCTTCCTTTGGTTAGAATTATTACCTTTTAATGGATACCAGAAGATTTGCTCTCTGACATAATTTTTCCCAGGATTTTTCTTCCTTTGTGTATCCACAGTTTTTCCCTGTTTTGCTCTTCCCAGGAACATGCCCTGTATTCAGTGGGACAAACAACTTGGTGGTTTCTGCAGTTTCCAAAATCTCCAGCCAGGTTGGAGTGGGCAGGGATTTTAGATTGGAGATTAGAACTAAAATAGAGTGACAAACAAAGGAGTAACAGCTAAATGGTTGATGTTATTAGCAATTTCTTTGGTATAAGGCACTGCACGTAACAGAGAGTGACTTTATGACTTCTTGGTAGTTTAGAGGTGCCACATTTGGGCTGTCTGATGTTCCTATCTTAAAAAGAAAAGACAAACTGGTGTGAAAATCAGTGGACTGGGGTGACATACAGCTCATGATTTCTGGTTGTGTTTTTAGAAGAGGAAACGTGCCACGTTCCTGGTGTGGGCGTGCAGATCCCCCACGTTGGAGAAGATGTTCAGCCCTGGGTAGGGGCTGGGAGCAGGATGCAGTAACACGGTCCCTATGCCAACAAGGGCCTGAGCTGGGAAGCCACACTGGCTTAATTTATTACATGGAGGAGGGTCTGGAAAGTGGAAGGTTACCCAAGACTGAACAAAGAGGCTCATCTGTAGCCATGGGGACACACAGAGGGGCTGAGCACCACCCAGGACGCCTCAGTCAGGAGGAAGGACACACAGAGGAACTGCTATAGAGGGGGAGCTGGCTCTGCTCTCACTGGGGACCCAGCATGGTTAAAGAATGCTGAGCTGGGCAGGGACAGAAACTTCCAGCTGCTCTACAGAGAAGTTACAAGATGTAGGATAAATATCTGGGACAACCCTAGACAGGTTTGACCCAATGACTACAATGTATGCATCTGTAGTGTCACATTTAGGCACCATAAGGATGCCTAAATTTACCTCATCCTCAAGAATGAGAGCTGTGGGGAGCAAAAGTTACCAAGAGAAGCAGAGGCAGATATGGGAAGCCTGGTGTAACAGCCAGGACCTCTTGTCTCCTATCATTTAAATGAAGTCATTAATTCTCCTAAATCCCATCCTCACCTGTCTCATGGAACAGAAAGGACAATCCCATTTACTCCTTAAAAAATAATCTAATGCCTTAACCCTTATCTTGGTGCCCTGATCAACCCCATCATTGTCATAGGATTTCACTGGATTGCTGGAACTGTTTTATTTGTTACTGGTAAATCAGACTTTGCTTTACCAAAGACTTAGTAAACTCCATTTACTACCTGCTTATCATCTCTCAGACACAACATTTTTTTAATCAAGAAATTATTTTTAAATCACTTTTTGGTCAAGGCTGTCATTGCTTAGAGAGGCAGTTTACAAATGCATTGCAGTTACAAACACTTGAAAAGCTGGCAACAGGAGATTAACACTATAAAGATGAGTAAATGTTTGGGAACCTGTTAAAATGGTAAGAAATGAGGAACTGTGAAGACATGCCCCAGTAGAATCCAGAAATTTGCTCATAGTCTCCTTTCATCCATTTCAGTGAAACCTCATTGTGTTGTGAACCCTTTTGCACTTGCACAGAGCCCCACTGTGGAGGGAGGAATTAGTTTATATGGAATAGGAACCAATTCCCAGCCCGGCTTTGAAGTCAGCTGCTCTCAGTACAGCCACAGAAGCAGCTTCCATAGCCAGCATCCCTGCAAGCCATTAGAGTACTTGGGATCTGGAGATAATCTTCACTGTCCAGACTCACTCCCGGCTTCAGGAAGACTGTGCAAACATCATCTGTTTGATTTTATCTGCTCGTTTTCACTTAAGACGTGCAAGAAAAGAGGACACCAAAAAAAAAGCCTTTCAAAACCTTTCTCTTTTTTGGTGTGGCTACTATCAGAGGCTTACATAAAACTGTATCAACCTACATAGAAATCTCAAGCATATATTATATTATGCAGATATGTTATGGAGAACAGCAGCCAAATTTCTACTCTCTGTCAAGCTGATATAAATCTGATTTTCTGTAACTAAACTGTAGGAGAAAGAAAAATTCTTTGCATGAATGAACTTTATTTACACAGGCAAATAGTGATAGGACAAGAGGGAACAGTTTGAAACTAAAAAAGGGGAGATTTAGATTAGATGTTAGGAGGAAATTCATCCCTCTAAGGGTGGAGATGCTCTGGCCCAGGTTAGAGAAGTGGCTGCCCCATCCCTGAAACTGTCCAAGGCCAAGTTGGATGGGGCTTGGGGCAGTGTGGTTTAGTGGAAGGTATCCCTGCAGTGCTGGGTGTAGGGGAGAGGCAGTGCTGTTCCTGCAGCTCCATTTCTAGGAGATGCATCCCAAAAGCAGACAAGGAAAGCTGAGGGAAGGGAGGACATTGCAGCCTCCCCGTATCAAAGGGATCTATGAAACATGTGGAGACCAACACAAGAACTCCTGCCAGGACTGTGACATCTCCAAAATGACCAGGGTTAGTTGGCTTAGTCCATAACCCACAACACAGCTCCTTGGCCCGTCTACAAGGCACCAGGATCTCCCCACGGCTTCAGGGAGCCGGCAGGGCCGGCTGTCAGAGGAGGTGCATTGGCGGAAGGACCACATTTGAAACATATTTCCTGAAAAATGATGATTCCCAAATGGTCTCAAAAGCCTGGAGAAACTCCCACTCCCACCTCTCATGTCCTGACAGTGCTCTCTGGCTTCAGCATGGGCAGCACGGGATGCTGAGCTCTAGTACCTCTTTGCAGGAGCAGGATGAGCCCAGGGGAGGAACCAGGATGGGGGCAGGTCCAGGTGGGGACGTGGGACAGAGCAGTGGGACCACACAGCAGAGAAGCCCCTGTCTGTAGCACAGCTGCTGAGACGCCTCCTCGCTGTGAAGGTGACAGAAGGAATCCACAGCTGACACATACATCTTTCTGCTGGAGCATTCCATGTCTTTTCTCAGGCACTGTGAATAATAATGAGAATTTTTTTTAAAATTCACTTATTTTGCCAGAAGATGTTAGACAAAAAAAAAAAAAAGGCAGCCTACCAGGGGACAATTCACATGACTGACCAGTAAAAAAATGGTAAACAGCTGTGCCTTAGCATCTGTACTGTGGAGTCAGACTCTGCAAAAAGGAGTAAATGACAAGGATAGAAATTGCCGATAGCTCCTCTAGTCAAGCCTAGGCCATGCTTCAGGGAATGAGGAAGCCAAGGGTTGGGTAGGCTCCTTTCCTCTCACAGGACAGTGAGTGGCTCAGGTTGGGATTGGTTAAAGGTGAAATTTCTACCACATCTGTCTAGAAAGGTGCTGAGTACAAATGCAGAGGTTCAAGCTCTCTTTGTTCCATGACCCCTCTGCTGATGCCTCCTAGATGGACCATCCTGGTGGGGACGTCGTGTTTTGACCTGCCACCAAAGCCATGGCAAGTGCCTGCAATGTTTTTATCTCAGAAATGAATACTGGCATCAGTTTGCTTCCAGCATCTGCCCCTGTGGGCAGGATGGAAAGGAGTCCAACGATGAGCACTCTAGGCAGTCCCAGAAGATGCTCTTTACTCACAGCTTCGTTGCTTCACTGGATCCTGGTCCAATTGCAATCGGTTACAGTTGTTTCTAATTCCTCAATCTGGAGTAATGAGATTACACTAGATCCCGTGTTCTCAAACCTTTTTTGGTTGTACAGTGGGAATCTAGATTTCCTTAGCCTGATGGCTCAAAATCAAAAGACAACCAACTACTTCATTTACTTTCACAGTTATTAAACCCATCTCGCCCAGTTAGGGCGAGACTCCTCAATTTCCAATATTTATGATTTGTTTTGCTAGCAGGACAATAGAGAAGAGAAGCTCATGGATCACTGGCTCCTACTGCCTTTATTTATAGACTAAGGCAAATACATATTTGCAGAACACACTGATGGGACTAAAAATGATCCAATGGGCTATCTTGCCCTCAAAGGGTTTCTTACTGCTGCCATGAATGCCGTGGATTTTTAAAAACCAATTGCAATTCCCACATGCTGAGGCTGCATCCTGGATGATGCCATGTGCGATAAAGCAGCATGACTCCTGCGGAGTTGGGATCCCAGGGATGCAGGGACTTCCTCAGTCACGTCCCTCACAGCTCTGAGCTTTGCCAACACCTCTTAAAAGAAGGTATTTTTAAGCATCCAAAAGAGGTGAAGGCATATTTACTCCCCACATGCTTCTTTTTCTAATTACAAAATTAATTAATGTCGTCTGTTGAGACACAATGAAATTAATTTGATGAAAACTGCACTTTAGGACTATTTGGGGTGAGATGAATTAATTAAAACACTGAGTAAATCCAAACAGGCATATGCAGAATTCAACCCAAAGTGATCTGAAACAGACAGTAAATATCTTCTCATTAGCAGTGGGGAGGTTTTTTCTCAGATTTTTCCAAACAGTTCTCAAAAATAGATTAATATGTTTAAATAACATATTAATGCTCACTTGGCAGTATTTCTAAAAAAAAGTATGAGTATTTCCAAAATCGTCTATGTATTTTTTTCAGCATTTCCTAGAAGAAATAGTTTAAGGGTTTACATTAAATAAATGAATAAATACTTCTTTTTCTTTCATTTTGCAAAAGAAAAAAGAAAATCTTAATCATTTGAAATGCCTGGAAACAATGTTTTCAGCAATGTTTTAGATCTTTCAGCCAAAAAGGAAAAGTTGCTGTATCTTCACTCTGAATCTCTAGAGAACGTACTTTGATATCAATTTTAAAAAGTGGCTGAAGAACAGGCTACAGAGTTTGCCTCAAAACCTCAGGTTGCATAAATCAGAGGAGACCCATAAAAAGGGACACAGTGGTTTGCACAAGCTGCAATCTGTCCCATTTTTGCTATAAATACGTGCACCAGAATGTCGCATACACTTCCACATGCTAATGGCAGTGTCATATTAATGCTGTGAAATCACACTTGTGAGACACAGATTTAAATGTTATTTGGTTAAAAGGATTTTAGAGCAGAGCACATACGTTTTGAAGGCATCTTTTTGGCTAAAGGATAAGAAAAATGGACAGCCCTTTACACTTTCATTTGTGACGCCTCTGTCAATAGTGACTGGCTGTGGCTTATCACATAATACAGCTGGCAACTTCCCAAACCCCAGTGAAACCAACAGAGAAAATCACCGTGAACATTTTGGGGCTGGAATTATGAGTTTTGGTAATGAATATTTTAAGCTCCTTTTGCAGCACTCATTCCCAGGGTAGAAACGGATTTAAAAGACAAGCTGGGGATCCTGATGGGCTCTGACATCACTTGAGCTGTCGTGCTCAGCAAAACCATCTAATTACATGAGTTCTAAAGTCCTGCAAAACCTGCTGTTTCCATGGGTTGAGTTTAGGAGTTAACGCAAGTCTCTTCCTTAGATCATCTCTCACTTTGCATTTTGTCTGAAGTGCTTTTTGTTGGTCTAAATTTTGATGTATTTAATTAATTAATCCACTTAAATGCTGTCAGCTTCATGTCAGATGGAGTGCTGTTGTTGTGAGATGTGACTGAGTTGTGCTGCTCTGCCCATGACCAGTGGACGAGGCTGTCTGGGTGTCTGAATTTTGACTGTTTTGCATTTTTCCTTTGATGCATTGATATACCGAGAGGTAGGAGAGCTTTGTGTGGATCTTGGAGATGGCCTTTCCCACAGCATTGCTGATTGCCTTGGTAAACCTGCATTGTCCCCAAAGGAGAGACTGTATCTGATATCTCACAGGCTTCGGCTTCAATCTCTAATTTTACCAACTGTTATGCCATTTTACATCATCATAATTAGGTTCCTTTATTTTTTTTCCTACTTTGAGGGCTTGAAATTAGGGACCTAAATTGATATATGGGCCTTTAAAGGCATGGCCTGATTTTCAGAGACCTGAGTACTACAATCTCCATTACTTTTCACTTTAACACTCTGAAAATGAGTGCCCAATGCTCCTTACTCTGTATTTCTCCCGTCTTATT
>VYZQ01007732.1:0-24184 GCA_013400655.1 Mystacornis crossleyi | reverse complement strand
TATAAATTTACAAATAATTTAAAAATTGAAAGCAGTTGAGAAAGGAAATATCTGTCTACTTGCATAACAAAAACTATTGCAAGTAACTTCACCATATCTGCACTGATCCTTCCATATTGCACACATAACCCACATTTACCACATTTGCATGGATTTTTCCACGCCTAATGCTCTGCACAGTTCCCAAGCCCAGAGACTGCTTGCTGCAGGTAGGAAAGAGCATTCAGGCTCATGAACCTGCATGCCCCAGTCCCCCTGATAACCCAGAGCTATTGCTCTGTCACAGCGTGTCACCGTAAAATAGCAACAGAGCGACTGAGAGTGGGCGAGGTGTTTATGTCTTCTGAGCCTCAAACAAGACCAAAAAAAGAAAACGAACTCAAAATAGAGCCTGAGATGCTCCTCCCACAGAGATGGGAGATGCTCCTCCCTGCAATGTGGGAGTCCTCCAAATGTGAGGAAGAGACCCTGCACAAATTTTTAAGATTGGAACTAATCTCATGTTTCAACTCTGTAATCTAGGACCATTAAATATTTATACTGTTGGAATAAACACAAAGAAAATTAATACCTATTCAAATGAAAAGGATCAAGCTAGGATGGAGGCTAAGAGCAAAAGAGAACAAAATAATCAAGATGGATTTTCTTTCTCTTATTATTTTCAGCTCTCCTTCTGCTAATGTGTTATTTCACCCTCAATACCTCCGACAGTACCAGCTGCTTTGATCCCTAGGGCTTATTTACTCCCTAAGTCAGCAAGTTTGCAATAGCTTAAATAAACTCGAAAAGGTTCAAAGCCCAACAGGAGAGAGAAAATACACTTCTAAAAGATATAAAGTTCGGAAGGCATGTGTTCCTTAATGACTTTCCTGGAGGCATTATCTCTTCTTCCCCCACACTCCTCCTCTTCATCTACCTTCCTTCTGTTTTCTGGCTTAAATTAGACTATAAGATCTTCTGGAAGTGAATGCATCCTTCCTGTGCAATGGGCCATGATCTTCACTGGAGCCCCTGGTAATAATGGGACACATTTTCCATCTGTTGTCAAGGGTACTTTTCTGGCCCATTAACAAATAGCAAAACAAAGAGAGCAAAAAAGACCAGTTTACACATGATGAAATAATTCCCATCTCCACACTGTTCATTTCTCGTCTCCAGACACTCCTTTTGAAATACAAAAGGTATTTTCCGTGCATGCCAGTGTAATAGAGAGGCTGTGGACAATCAGAACAAGCCCAAACAAGTTATGGAAACTGCAAGAACTGCTTCTATACACAGTGTAATTTATTACCTGTTGCATTTTGCTGGTGGCAGGATTATGTCTGTCACAGCCTGAGAGGAGGACTGAGGAGGTGCCACACGGGGAGGATATCACACACGTTACAGTGTCCTAAAGCTACAGTTGTAAAAAGCAACTGAGTGTAGGTGTGGGGAAGGAGGAACAAATGCACTGGAGATGAATTGCTTTTCTTTGAACATAATGAGAGTTTTTGTCCGTGACACCAGTGAGATTAAGGCCATGTTTTACCTTGATTTATGGCCCCTTTTCACCCTCTTTTTGGAGAGTGATGCAAATACTGCACTTCCATGTACTGCAGACTTCTGCCCTTCTCCAGGCTTTCTCAGAAGTCAAATGCTGAGGACATAACCAGACAGCTTTGCCAGGCTCTGGGGACTTCAAATGCCTCAATCGAGGCTGCATAGTCTCAAATTCTCCAACACTGCCAAACTTTGCCATCCCGCAAAATTCCCGGGGAGGGTTAACGCTGTGAGAAAGTCAGGACTCTGACTAATTCTCCCACTAAATGGAGAGAAAAAAAAGTTGAACATTGTGTTTGCTGCCAGTACTCAAGCCTGGCTTAAGCTGCTGTCCACTTTATCTCCTACCCTGCACACAGTGGCAGAGGGATGGGCCAGGCTGGACTGGTGGCACCAAAATTCATACACAGTGTCACCAGTCTGGCAGTGAAATGCCAACATGCCATCATCTCCCCAAGGCCCTCACCGGCCTCTGCACAACAGGTTCTACTCTCTTCTTCCAGAATTTGGGAAATCTAGCAGAGATTAAAATAAATTCTATTCATTTTCTCACTAGCAAATCCAGGAAAATTCTTTGTTTCATTTCCTGGCAGAACGTGGTTTGTCAAATTATAATTTACATTTCAAGTAAACTGGTTTTATGTAGAGAGGTTGCTCATATTCCTGAAGAATGATGGCATCTCCCTGTCTCCTTGTTCCTTGAGGAGTGTGGGGAGTCTCTATGTCACCTCATCTGGCATCCAGCATTTTGCCATGTAGCCCACACACGTTGCTGGCTACTGCTGATTCATTTCAAATATAACTTCTGCTCATCCAGTTTGCATAAAGGAAAAACACTGATGCACAAAGATTGGGCAGGCAGGGCAGGGAGAGAGATTGGGAGACACAAACCTTTTCGAAATCTACAGAAAATCTGACATATTTATATCTATCCCTGCTACACTCTCTAAGGGAGCAGTCACAAGTCAATCTGAAATCATTACAGTCATGTCCACATGTGCAGCCTGTCAGGGGGCTGGAACTAGGTGATCTTTAAGGTCCTTTCCAACCCAGGCTATTCTATGATTCTATTCACAAGCATCTTTATCAAAACAGCTTCTGATTACCAACCTTCTGCACATAAAAGTCCATCCAACTCTCTTCCTCTAGAAGCAATTCCTGGAGCTGATCTTAATCCAAGGCCTTCCAGCAGTAGAAAGTTACTGTGTATTAGAACCACATGTAAATCTTTGGTAGCTCATGTCCAAAAATGCTGGGAACAGCAAACGTTCACATTCAACCAGTAGCCACCAACTTTGTTACAAATATTTATATTGGAAAACAGGCACAAAAACTTTGTTTACTGCACAGCAAAGAACTCAAAATTAAGGATTTTTTTAAAGTGCATATGTAGCATTTGTTAGCTGAAAATCTGTCCCGCTTGGCAAATCTGTTCTTGAAGTGACAAATCCTGGGTTTAGTTCCAGTGAGACAGTTTGATTCTCCTGAAGTGAACTCAAAGACTCCACATCTTTGCTAGCGGCAAAAACAAGCTCTCCTGGTCCATTCCCAGTGGTGGCCAAGTAAATGCACTCAAGGCTCTCAGTACATATATTAAGTCAAAATATGACCGCACAGCTCCAGCCTCACCCAGTCTCATTCTTTGGCTTACCCTATGTTCACATCACAGTTCTTCAGAGCAGACAAAAAGATCTTCATTGGTGGACCGGACCCTTTCTGATATTTTCAGGAGGTGCTTATGCAGAAAATAATGGTCCAGAACATAAAAGGAGCCAGAGCCAGCAGACACTTCCCAGCTTGCATATTTTCCATGTGCATTGCACAGCCTGGCTGCTGGAGCCAACTTCTGGGGTAAACACAGCTCCTCGAGGTCCTGTTCCTTCTGGTTTGTGCCACGAGTTCTCCCTCAGGCCAGGGCATTTTGGATGAAGCTGCCTCCTTTCCTTTGCTGCAGGGCAGGAGGAAGAAGCCTGAGGACCCAGCTTCTGATTCCAGATATTTAACAGAGCTGGAGATCAATCAGTGGGATGGCAGGAAATGGGCACCACTCCAGTGACAGAGAAAAGAATAAATTCTCCCTGATGTCTGTGGGTTCTGTTGGTTTCTCTCCCTTTTGCTCAGTCTGTTGGTTGGATAGACAGCTTTGTAAATTTGTGGTGGGATTTTTTTTCCAGGATCCTCAAGGAGAAGAGACTGGGCAGCAGATACCGTCAGCCTGCCATCCATCAACCAACTGAGGGAAACTAAGGATTAGTGATCAACCCACAGATGGACAGTTGTTCCTTGAACCATCAACATTTTTCATCTTTTGTGCAGCAAGATGCTTTGGCAGATCCCAGCTTTACCTCCCCAAGCAGAGCAGCCTGTCCTGGGGGGACAGGGATGTGCCTACAGTCACAACCAGGGTGACCTGGACAATGCCCTGGAGAATGAGATGAATCAAGAAATTACACTTTAATACATACAAAATTAATGGAGAGGGGAATATTTGTTAACCCTTCATTCCTGACAACAGAGTGCTTTTTAATGGATGGGTCTCCCTTGAACACAGTTCCCAGGAAACAGCCAAATGAACTCAGTCTCCAGAAAGAGAGGGGAGAACACTGATCTCACATAGGGACTGGCTAAAGAAATTAAACTTTTTTCCAAAGGTGAAAACAATGAACTGTAAAGAACATAAAATAAGATGCAGATGATCAAATCTGGAATATTTCACATTAAATGTAAGGAGACAAGGTTTGCTAAAGGATTTAAATTTCCTCAGTACCCTGTCCTACCTACTTACTTTGTCTATTTCCTTTGGATTTCATAATCTCGATAATTTCCTATTTTGGATGCAAAGAAAGAAGTAATAGTCACTTAGGGAAAATTATATCAAACATAGGAGAGGATTTTTTTCACTTCTGCTGCTTAATAACTTTAGGAATGTGGGTAAAACTATTTCTTTCTCTACTTCTGTTACATTAGTGACACATGTAGATTGCAGAGCTCCATTTGCCCCATTCCTCAGCATCTTTTAAACTACATGAACTTAAGGCTAGCTTTATTTTGAGACATCCCCAAAACAGTGTTGTATACAGACTGACATGGGATTAAGTCATGCTTTGAAAAGTTCTTGAGACCCTCAAGCCAGAATAATACCACAAATCTGAGGCCTTGCCAGTCAGTTACCCCTCCTAACCGTGCTGCCAGTGTGGGATTTGGCAGACTTGTTCAGAGAAAACCTTTGAGCATCCAAAAGCAGCATGTAGGGAAGAAAGGAACAGCAGGAACCCCACAAAGGTAGCAAAAGAGAAAAAGAAGCTGATGTTTTTTAAAGACAACCAAAAAGCCTCTCTTCAGAGGGTATCCCAGAGAAAGGCACCCAAGGAGGCACTGAATAGGACAGGAGCAAGCCACAGACTGCCTCCTTTCTGTCAGAGGCACCAGAGCAGAACTGGAAGGACAGGGAGTCCGTCATAGCATGCTTGGAAGTTAAACCCACAGGATTAATTCCCACCCGTGTAAAAAACAACTCCCCCTCTCTCCTTGCGTCATTCTGTAGGGAGTTTCCTTATCAGAAATACATACTAATCCTCAATATTCCTAGTCTTAGAGTAAGGAAAGAGTTCAAATTAAACTCAGCTCCCAGCCTAAGCCAAACCTTGGTGCAGAGGGACTGCATCCACTGGATGCCACTGCTCAGCCTAACTCCTGGGGACCACCCCCGCCCCCCATAATCCCCTCAGAGCAAACTCAGGGCTTTATCGCTGTCCCACCTGTCTGCGGCCCACCAGCACCCACTAACCAATGCTCCTCACAGATAAAAAGGAAAGGGCTCTTGGCGTTCCCCTCCCCACAGATCTTTAGTAGCAGTGATAGAGTGGGAGCCACAGGGAAACATTCACCGTGTGCCTTCAAAGCAAAATGTACAGTTGCTGGGAAATTCAGGAACTCTTGGCCTGATTCCTGACAAATGAGACCTGGCCAAGTCCTTCCATGGTGGCAACAAGATGTTAATGAAAGAATTATATCAAGAGCTCTCGGGTTGTCTCCTTTATTTATACTGGAATCTGGTAATAGACCGGATTACAGTACAATTACAGTAGATTAACTATGGCATAGCTTTAGCATGAACACAACATACCAGGGCCAAATTTTACTCCAGTATATCTATTGCCCTGCCTGTGTTTCTATTTATTTTGCTTGGACTGACAAACTTTAATTCAAAGAATGTAATTACAGCATAACTTGCTGCTGAGTTTTTTTCAAGACTATATTATTCATTTGAAGGGAAAGTAAGTTTACTTCTCATTGAGTTTAACTATGAAGGTTAATTTTCTTTGAGTTAAAGGAGTTTGGTTTTTGACTTGATTTCTATGCATTTGGGGCAACCAGCACAGCTGTGAAAACATAATTGTCCTTAAAAATTTCGGGATGCTCATCCTCATTTTCAAAATTGCTCACTCTTTTGTGTGCTTTCCTAATTTCAGCTCGCTGAAGCGGCCGCTGATTAGCAACCACAGGTGCAATCCTTCTGGACTGTTCGCTACCTCCAGCTTGAGCATTTCCAACCATGTTCTGCATTGCAGAAAATAGCTTAATTAGAGGCAAAAAGCTGATCTGTTAAAACAGCAGAGGGACCAGCTAGAGTAGCAGGGAGAGTTATTTGCCCCATCAAAGTCAAGGGGAAATTTACCCTTACATCAGCAGGGAGAGGGAGCAGGGAGATGAAAAGGACAAGCAGCTCTGTGGACCCACGGTGTCGGGAGTGAAGGACTGGCAGTAACCTGTTATTTATGAGCTATTCACGTAACTAAGGATTGTACAGCAGTGGCATCCCCAGGACCTCACTCCTCTGCAGCCTCGGGACAGGACAGAGGCTTTTCTCTGTGAATACACAGGGGTGAATTGATGCCCCTGTGTGGGTGCTGAGGCTTTGGGGAACACACCAGTGAGGCACAAGGCAGTGTCCAGAGCTGTGGCTGTAATGAGCACATAAATCATCCCTAACGACCCCTGAGACAGCTAGCCTGTGTGGGGGACAGCGAGCTGGCCCATGCTGCCGTGGCTGCTGGAGAAAGGCTTCGGGTTGCAGTGAGCACAAATGGCTCTTTCACACGTCTCAGCAGATGTTACTCATTTTCTCCTCATCTGACTTTAAGATTTGGCTCCATTCTTTCCTTGTTTCCAAAGCCCATCAGTTGTCCTAGAAACCTCTCCCGGCTCGCCCGTGGGCAGTGGGCTATCCCAGCATTCGGCAGGGGCCGGACCATCTGCAGGCATCCCACTCCTCCCAGCTCTCATCCGGATTGCTTCTGTCTTCCCCACCGAACCTCGCCTCTTCCCTTGGCCACTTCCATGGCTCCACTGCGCATGGTGTTATTCATCAAGGTGTTTGTCCTCCTGCACAGCCACAAGCTCTCCAAAATACTTAAGGACATTTGCAAAATTTGGATGGAGGATAGGAACAGCAAGTGGGACCAGATGTTCAGTGGGAAAGACTAACACTGCACCTCCGTAACACAGTGTCCAAGGCTAACCCCTGGACCACAGGAGGATGAAGAGCAGCCAGCAGGGACAGTGCAGCTGGTCCTGGGATGGAGATGCACAAAGACATCATCTGCATAGCCCTGACAGCCACACAGCTTTGGCTGAACAGTCATCCAGGTGAGTAGGAGTCTGTAATTCACAATTCACTTTCCCACAAACTATCTTTTAATTTCTTCTGAGGATTCCAGGAAAAAATCAAAAAAAGCCTCAATAGGTGCTTCAAATTTTTTGCCATGTTGATAGCTTAAGCATATACAAAATGTATGGCACTTTGTAAAGGGAAAAGATAATATGAGCAAATTCTTAGAAATGGATTGCTGACAATACATGTGTGTGTAGTTTAGCTCAAATCTATATACCAGTTGTGCACCACATGACATAGGAGTCATTAACCAATCTATAACTCAAGAAAAATAACATTCCCTATGGATTCCGCTTGTTATATTAAGCCCACAGATCACCCAAAGTCACCTGTCACCACCAGTAGGAATTGGCTTAAAATAAATCATCAGTGAGAGCTGCAGTGCTCAGACTGGGAGTGCAGGGTGGGTGAAAGAAGATCTGATTCCTCTTGGTTCATGGAGCAAATGTTTGCCTGCCTTGGTACTTGGACCCCCCCATGCTCCTCATCAGCAAACGAGGGGTCCTTCCTAGCCTGCAGCATCCTGAGCACATTCTCAGCAATCCACAGTTTCACAAGAAATCCTAAGATGAAAATAAACTCCACAGTAGGGTGTGTTCATGGGAAATACAGTTAAATGTTAACATGGAAGGAAGAAACCATCCATACAAAGTACATGTTTTACTCTAGCTCTAAGTTCTCCAGATGCAAGCTGAGAAAAGCCCTGGGATCCAAAGTAGTAAAATAAAATCAACCAGAACCACAGTTAATCAATATGTAACTCAAGTTTGCAGCAGAACTTTCACATGGAGGAAGACGCTTTCAAAGTCACTTTGTTATTGCTACACACTTGTATGAATGAGAAAAATACAGCTCAAGAATAGCTTCAGGTAATCAAACCCCAGCTGTCAGAACTAAGAGCTGTGTCCAACCAGTGATTTGTTTTCCTCTGAGAAGAGACTTGTGGCGATCATCAGCACCAGAAATGTGCCCACCAATTACTGGATTTATGAGCATGCCTCCACGCCATCGGAAACCCCACAGTCACCGGTGAGGGACAGCACATCCCGCTTTCCCCTGTGCCATGTTTTCACAAGGAAAACACTCAGCAATACCTTGTGTCTGTCATCTAAAGAAAAGTTGTGAATATTTCCCAAGCAGGGTAGTAGATGTTGGCCATATTCTAACCCAGAAATTAGGAATGCATGGAAAGTAAGCAGAGCCACATACAAGTTCAGAAATTTACCATACGACTTCTTTGCTCCAAAATCACCAGTTTTTAATGACAAGCCTCAGATCTCCTGATGCCTACAGAAACTCAAAGAATCATAGAATCATTAAGGTTGGAAAAGACCTCCAAGATCATTAAATCCAACCTTTGACTGAATACCCCCACGCCCACTAAACCATACTGCAAAGTGCCACATTTACTCATTTTTAGAACACTTCCAGGGATGGTGATTTCACCACTTCCCTGGGCAGCCTCTTCCAGTGTTTAACCACTCTTTCAGTGAAGAATATTTCCCTAATATCCAACCTGAACCTCCCCTGGTGCAGCTTGAGGCCATTTCCCCTCGTCCTGTCTCTGCTTGCCTGGGAGAAGAGACCAATTCCCACCTGGCCACAACCTCCTTTCCGGCAGTTCTGGAGTGCAATCGGGTCTCCCATGAGCCTTCCTCTTCTCAAGACTAAAGAACCCCATCTCCCTCAGCCACTTCCCACAGGGCTTGTGCTCCAGATCCTTCATCACTTGATCATATCCCATCACATTACTGCACCAAGGCACATTTTTCTGCGGATGCACTTCCTGCCATCCCTGCGGATGCGGCACAGGCAGCTGCAGCCCCAGTGCAGGGAAACGCTGCCGGTGCACTCTGTCTCCAAACAAAATGAATTAAAAGGGAATGATTTCCCCAAACAGAGGCTGGGGGAACCATCAGAAACAAATTAAAATCAAAACAACTTTTCAGCAGGAAACAATGGAGCAGATGGAATAATATTTATTACTGGAAACTGCTAAACGTGCCAATTAATTTTGAAGGGACTTAAGTGGATTAAGCACTTTTTTACTGGAAAAAAGAAGAAGAAGTCATGAATCACAGCAATACCTTCAGCACTGTCAATGTATTTTTCTGGAAGCCTGTTCAATAATCAAAGGAAAAAACAAATCTGAGAAGTCTCAAATTGGACAACAATGTTTCTGTTGCATAAATAGTATCAATGTCCCCATTACTATGCCTAGAAATATTAGGGGGAGGCAAAAATCAAACCATTGTTTCTACACTTCCAGTTGGTCATTTTTGCCTGAACCAGAAAAGCATTTGACTGGGGCCAATATTAGCCACATAAGCATTTTGTGATGCTGAAAGCACAGAAAGATTTTTGAGTTCGTTTATATGTAGAAAGTTGTATATATGATTAAATGCTTAGATAGACCAGTATGTAATCCAACGTTGTTACCACACAGATGTAGTATTATTAAACGTAGGAAATTAGTGTGCATCTTTATTTGTTTATTTTAACACAAGAACATGGAAGTCTTTCCCACAAAAATGTGTAATGTTTTAAAAATGTTCATCCTATGCTAGGACATGGAGTAAAACATGAACAAAATGTATGTAATAATCCGATTCAATTTTAGGAGCACTTAGGGTGAGGGTTTTTTAATATTTTTACATGTTTGCTTAGAAGACTTTTATCCACATTGCTTCCTGCCAGAAAGAGAATTGAGAAGTGCCTTTCCGGTAAGGCTAGGAAATCAATTTAATTTTTCAAAAAGGAAATTAAAAATACTTCACAGCACTGAAATTTGCCCACTGCAAATATTGATTTTGCAAAGGGACATTCTCCTTCACAAAACTATCCAGAAACATTCTGCTCAGCTCCACTTATCATCATTGCCTTCCCTTCCTTTCACATTTTATATAACACTTCGTGTTTTCATATGCAAAATTGTCATGTTCCTCCCAAAATAGTGCTATGTTTAGAGAGGTTATAAGGAGTTTCTAATAAAATTGTGGTTATTTAAAGAGTACAAGATAAATATGACACACACACTTTCACAAATAGAAAGCAGCTGGAAGAAAACTAAGTGTCAGGGTTATGTGTAAACTCCATTTTCCTATCAAAGATTATGGAAACAGAAAAAGAACTGAGAAAAAGTCACTGTTTGCTTAAACTTAGACTTATTGCTGCTGATTCTGGATATGGCTCATACAGGAGACAAATTGCTTCATGTTTCCAGGCTTTGCTATTCTGATCTCAGCAAGAAAGTTTCTGATTTCTTCCTTAGTAGTTTGAATGTATTTTCCTTGGCAGATCCATTGCAATTGTGAAAGTATTTTGTCCCTAAATGTGGGCAGGTTTTCTTTTCCACTAAGTGACCCAAACCCCTGCGATTTTGACCTGTTTATACATACTGAATACTTGCTCAGTGGGAACTTTGGCTCCATGAGGAGCCTAACTTTTCACACAAGAGCATGGTGGTATTTGAGCTATCTCTGCACAGTCCTTAAACAGGAAATGAGGGGGGACACCTCCAAAAACTGACCCATCCTAAACGAGTTATTTGGGAGGGAAGGAGGGAAACAGGACAAAAGTTCAGTCTTATCTTGTTCATTCCCACCTGAGGACAGCTCTAAGTTCCAAGCATTGCCATCACGCATCAGCAACAGGAGCCATCCTTGAGGAAAGGGTTAAAAAACCCCTCAAGTAATGAGACACGAGCTGCCTAAGGGCACTTCAGCTGTTGAAGTGCAGGTGTCACTTATGGAAATCTCACAAAATACAATCTTTTTCCTACCACCAATACTGAAGCCCACAAGGAATTACTCTCATACTTACAACCAGATGCTGCAATCAGCCACACTTGGAGAAAAGGGGGAAGGATCCAACTCATCTCACAGTTTGGCTTTCCTCAGGCCGAGGACACTGGAGCCACTTTGCACTCTGGGTGACACTGGCCATGCTGGAGCAGCACCAAGGATGCCAAAGAAGGAGCTGCCCAGCTGTCTCCTACGCAAAGAGGGAGCCCACTAAGCCAGTTAGGCCTTACTTACGGGCTCCACCAGCAGCCAAACCCATTTAGTCCTATCCCTTCCTTGCTTATTAACTATTTGACTATTAAACTCTCAATACCTCGACCATAAGACTTTTTTTTTAAATTTAAACATAGCTCAGGTTCAGGAAACTCTGGCAGCATGGGACATTGCTCATCACCTGCTTTCTCTGGGTGATGCTCTGTTTCCTCTGTCCTCCTTCAAGCAGTGGGTGAGGCTACAACATGTATTTAAACCCCAGGGGTTTAACTACTGCTCAGGGGCTGCACCCCAGCATATGACCCCACTGAGCAATCCATCCTTTTACCCCCTCCCTGGGCATCAGGCAGAGCAGGGCATGCTGCTGACCTGGGAAGGGAGAGGAGTGGCAGATAGAACACAGTTCAGCAGTGTCCCAGCATCCAGACATCCCTCACCGGGCACTTTCTGGAGCTTTAATTGGGACTAACATCCCTGATAACCCCATTTTCACAGGTCAGTACACCTCCATTTCCAGCCCATATATGTTCCTGTGCCCATGACTTCTCTCAGTTATATATGCACCAGGTATAAAGCTGAAACAAATCTTATCATTTAAAGCAAGCTTGATATTGTGTGCCCCATGCCCCTGTATTACAAAAGGCAGTTCTGTACTCTTCCTGTACTGTTCCAGCCCTGTTCCTCCCAGGTGATTTGGGAAAGGTGCTGCATCTCAAGCCCAGGAGCCCAGCCATGCAATCTTTGGACCTGCTCACAGATGTCCAGAGAAGCAACCCTGTGTGTATGTTCAAACACTCCCGAAAAACACCTCGTTTTTCTGTATCAGTATCTCCTCACTGGATAAAGTATAAAACAGCAGATCTCACAGGAATGAAGGAATTACTCTGGTTGAAAAGGGTAATAATATCCATCACCATAAGCTAAGATTCAAACTGACATTGTTTCAAAAGCAATAAGACATGAGCTGTTTCCAGCCCACATTTCTTAACCCAAACACACAGCAAGGAGCATGGTGAGGAGGAGGCGGAGAGGCTGAAGATGCCCTTCACTCTCTTCTGCCATGTGGTGTCCACAAGACGGGTGCTCACAGACCTTTGCTCACATCATTCCCTGTTTTAAAGAAGGACAAATCCACCACAGAAGCCATGAGTACATGGAAAGAAACAAAGCAACATGACACTCGTTTGGCTCAGTCCCTGGAGAGGCTGTGTTTTACTAAATTAATAATCTAGTTAGATCTGTTCAGCTTCAGCTTCTTAAGAAACTAATCCAGACAAGCCCGGAAGTACTAATAACATTTCAGTCTGGGCTTGAAGAGAGATTAGAGAACATTTATTTTGCTTCCAGTATTTTTTGATTGCTCCTAACCTTTCCTTGCACAAGCATCTAAATGAAGAAATAGGCACAAAATAACTAAGTAGTAGGGCTTATGTTGAATTAAACTCCAGAGGNAGGAGGCGGAGAGGCTGAAGATGCCCTTCACTCTCTTCTGCCATGTGGTGTCCACAAGACGGGTGCTCACAGACCTTTGCTCACATCATTCCCTGTTTTAAAGAAGGACAAATCCACCACAGAAGCCATGAGTACATGGAAAGAAACAAAGCAACATGACACTCGTTTGGCTCAGTCCCTGGAGAGGCTGTGTTTTACTAAATTAATAATCTAGTTAGATCTGTTCAGCTTCAGCTTCTTAAGAAACTAATCCAGACAAGCCCGGAAGTACTAATAACATTTCAGTCTGGGCTTGAAGAGAGATTAGAGAACATTTATTTTGCTTCCAGTATTTTTTGATTGCTCCTAACCTTTCCTTGCACAAGCATCTAAATGAAGAAATAGGCACAAAATAACTAAGTAGTAGGGTTTATGTTGAATTAAACTCCAGAGGAAAAAAAAAAAAACAAGGCAACCACAGTAAAACTGAACCACTTAACATTCAACAGAATAAATATACAGGAACATGCTTGGCCGTGCATGTAGAAAATTGGAGATTTATAGGTCCATATTTCAAAACTACTGCAATGAACTCCTTCATCTGCCACTTAAATCTTAGCTCCCAGCTCACCTACAACTCACAGAAAATTGTCAGACTTGAATTTGCCCACTTTGATTGTTTTGGAAGGGTTTTTTTGATGCCTCAGCATGAGCATGTTGACCCAGGTCATGGAAACTCCCCCAACCTGGATTTTTTTAAACATAGAAAAAACTCAACTTTCTCATAAAATCCTACTTTTGTCCTGAAATTCATCAAAAATAAATCAAGGCAAAGGAAAGTGGGAAGGCTGCAGATCTGTAATTCAGGTCGCTCTGACTGCTCTGCCCATGCCCAGGCTCAGGGAGAGGGCAGAGTGGTTTGTTGCCCACAGGACAATATGGGAATGAGGGTGGTTGCACAGGAGACATCTCATGGTGAGAACAGCAAGTGGTAGCGGCTGGAGAATAAACCTTACCCAGGTTCATGGCAGGGAGAACTGGGGCGAGGTGTGTTTGCTTTAAGCATCACTGCAAAAATAGAAACTGTCTGAGTGCCACAGCCCAAGCCTGGGAAATCAATGCCAGGAACCAGCAAATCCACCGTTATCCACTGTTTGGTCTTGCTCAGATATATGGGCTGATAAGTGGATTGTGCAAGCAGATATAAAGCTGTAACGAGATTATATGTGAATGATAAGGAGGGTTTAGTCTCCAAGGAAGCACAGGGCAGCCCAGGGAAAGGCTCTGGTGATTAATGGCAGGCAGGCACGGCAGGGGCTAGCACAGCATTTGGCAGTGAGACAAAATGCAAAAGCTGGATGAAGTTGTGTTAGAGACACGAAAAGAGAGGTGTGGGGCTAGTTTCACTCACCCTACAATAGAGTGAGATAAATCATGGCTGTCAGCACGCACTGAGCCCTGGGACTCTCATCTCTCTGCTGACCCTCAGTAGGTTTTTCCTTGGCTGGTGCCTCCTCACAGACCTGCACAGAGCAGTTGCAGCTACTGCATATCATGGGGACAAACCCACAGTGTGTGTAACTCCTGCATGCCAAAGGATCAAAAGGTTTACTGAGGCTACTACACTGACTATGCAAATTTCACCCTGTTTAAACAATTTCAAAACCTTAAAAATCCATAATGGGATTTTTTTTAAGGAAACAATTGTGTGATTTTGTCCCCACAAACTCATAGGACAGGATTCAGGAGTACTTCCCAGCCCTGATATAAACATTTCACCTTTGCTTCCTTATCCCCACATACCTTGTTTTCCACTGGGAAAGAAATCCAGACATGTGCTTTGGAACAGAACTGCAATACCTATATACATATATATATATATATGTATGTTTAATCATACATTCATTGAATCATTTAGGTTAGAAAAGCCCTCTAAGACCACTGAGTCCAGACCTTAACCCAGCACTACCCCACTAAGCCATGTCCCCAGGTGCTACATCTGCATGTCTCTTAAATCCCTCAAGGGATGGTGACTCCACCACTGACCCAGGCATCTGGTTCCAACCATTTTGGTGAAGAAATTTTTCCTAATAGTCAATCTAAATGTTATTGCTACAATCCAAATAATCTAATAATATTAATATTAGAATATTGTGAGCCTATGTCTTAGAAAAAAAATGCTTACTTGTACAAGGAAGGTCCATGTTAATTCTGATTGAATTATATTGAATATTTATAGACATAGTAGATTACAACCTTTGAAGTCCTCAACACTCCACCTATTTTTGGAAGTTAATTGGCACTAGCAATTTACAGGCAAAGAGAGCAAGACAAGTGAGCAGCCCACATTTTTCACATTGAACCACAACCTGGGAATGGAAAGCTGCAGCCCCAGGCTGTGCTCCAGGCTGGGTTTTTCCCCAGACTCTGTGCTGCCAGCCCAGCATTTGTGTGGGCTGGAAACAGCCCCAGGTGCTTCAAGAACCTGGCAGTGACATGGTGGAGACAAGCAAAGAGACATACGGTGGACAACACCCTGGGAATAGAAGAAGAAAATCCTTCTGTGGGGGTGGGAAAGCACAAACACATGCAGAAAAATCCCTTAGGGCTGTTTGTAGTGCCTGCATCCCTCATCTCTCTAAAGGAAAGCTCTAGGCAGGGCCACAGGCTCTACTTCAAACTCCTGTGGAGGTGAATAGCTGTGTGCACAACACAGCCAGTATCAGACCTTGACATCTCCAACATGTCACAGAAAAAATCAGTCAGACACAGGTGCCCAGTGCTGTCGCCTGCAACCCATCAGGTATAAGCCCTCTGTCAAGTTAAGCTGGAAATACCTATAAAGTTGAAATATTTATCGTGGGAGAAGAGAGAGACAGTGCAACTCCATAACCTCATTCTGTAAGCACATGGCAAGATTATTTTATCAGGTTACTAAAATGTTGCCTCAATGCAGGATGCCTTCATCACGCCTCAAATAATTGCATATTTGATCTGCTCCAGAGAGGCAAAATTTATGGAGGTATTTAACATTGCTGACATCTGTCTTACTATATTATATAGTGTTTCTTAATAAATCAGATTCTTCACTCTAAGACACAAGTCTTAACATGAGAAAAAAAGAGCTGAGGAAAGACATCCACATGGACTCCAGCTGAGCATTTATCAAGCCCACAGGGTCCTGGGCAACAATAGCCAGAGCTATCAGCAACCTACCCATTGTCATAAACAATGATTTGACAAAAATGAATACAGAAGGGGATTTGTCAAGTTAGTTTTCCTTCACAGGTCAAAGTCAAGGGTGATTTATAGTGCGTGTCTTGAATGAATTAGGGAAATACACAAGATTTGGCCAGTGAGTCTGTTAAAAGTATTCACTGAAAAGAACCAGAATATTCTATAGCAGAGTTTCAGCTGGAGTTACGCTGACTTATATGTCCTGAAGATCTGATACACGGTTTATGCTGTTCAAGACATTCCCCAAACAATGCGCAGTACCCTGTCAATCCCATCAACCCCATGTCCAGAAAATTCCACCATGAAAATCAGGGAGTGGAAGTTGCTATTTCTACTTCTCCATTTTTTTGCTTAGTTGGCTTCTGTCAAGCAAGCTGGATGAATCATGGTGACACAAGAGAGGTGAATATTGATATCTAAACAAGAAATTGGTTTTACTACATCTCTTTTTTTAGCCCTGGTAAGGAGCAGTACCAAGTGATCTTTGCATGTCCAGAGAAGGGCAACAGAGCTGGGGCAGGGTCTGGAGCAAAAGTCTGATGAGGAGAAGCTGAGGGAGCTGGAGTGGCTCAGCATGGAGAAAAAGGAGACTCAGGAAGGACCTTCTCTTTCTCTACAACTCCCTGAAAGGAGGCTGTAGCCAGCAGGGGATCAGTCTCTTCTCCCAGGTAACAAGTGGCAGAACAAGAGGAAACAGCCACCAGTTGTGCCAGGGGGGTTTAGATTGGATGCCAGGAAAAATTTCTTCACCTAAATGGTTATCAAGCCCTGGCACAGGATGCCCAGGGAAGTGGTGGAGTGACCATCCCCAAAGGGTTTTAAATGCTGTGTAGATGCATCACTTGTGGATGTGGTTGAGTGGTGGTTTTGGCAGTTCTGGGGGACTGGCAGGACTCAACGATCTTAGAGGGCTTTTCCAACATAAATGATTTTATGGTTCCATGATTCTAACAATTCAAAGCAACAGCTGGGCCTATCAGGAGGCCAGGAGAGCACCTGAGGATCCTTTTGAAGAACAAACACGCTAAAACACGTGTCTGCCCTGTTCTGCCCTGTGTGGAGTTGAGGGGTTGGGCTCCCTGGGCTGGTGCAGGGGTTAGGATCTCCACACTGTGGTCTGGGCATGCAGGAGCAGACCCAACTGCTGCCTCTGTCATTAGGATTATCATAATTTGCGCCACAGTTGTAATTTTGCTTCTCTTTCCACTCCAACTTTTCTCCATAAGTGTAAATCCAGCTGCCTCACCCTGGAAGTTGTCTCCTAGTAGGAAAGAACAGAAGCTAAAGAATGTTAAAGGGCAACTTGTTTTATCATGCTTTAGCTCTAGATGGTTTTGTGCAGATAGAAGCACAAATTACACCTTAAAACAGCGGTGGTTGACATTGAGAAAGAAATTACTGCACCTTTTTCCCCATCTATTCTCATCAGCCAGATTCTCTGCAGCTCCAAGTGTTACATCCAACCAAATTACACATGAGGCCAGGGATGAAGTACAGGGCTGTAATGGAAATCCCTGCTGTGTGTTATACTCAGTGGACAGAGGTCAGCCCAGAGGGGATGAAAGTTGATATAACAGGCTGTAAAAGTGACATGGGTGTGCTACACCCATGAATGGCTGGTGCTTCTGCATCCAGAGTTTACAAAAGAAACAAAAGAAAAAATTCCAAGAAACACCCTGAACCTTCAAACACCCTCGGACATAATTACGGGGTTGAACAGAAGGGGAAGGAGATGGTCCCTTAGCTTGAACTGGATCATTTTATGAGCTTTTTTTAAGAAAAACAAGGCCACCCTGTCCTTCCCATACAAGTCAAATTAATAATAACATTCTTATCTGATATAACCCTCCTGACCAACTAGAGCAATCATGGATACAAGATCAGGCCAGCGTTGTGGGAAAGGCAAACCTGTCCTGAATTTTTCCTTCGTGCATCCAGCCTCACCCAATAGCTTATTTGGAGCAAATTACGTGCTAAAGAAATTAATACACTGGGTACAACGTGGGTTTGTTTGGGTACAAACACATCTAAAGGCTGTGTGGGCTGCTTCTCATACTTAGAAAATTTATTTGCTCTTCAAGAGCATTAAAGAATTCAATTTTCACTTCCGGACAGCATTTCCCAGGCGACTTTCTTCCGCTGCCCCACTCCGGTGAGGAACATCAAGAACCACTGCAGACCTTTGAAGAACCGGCCAATAATTTCAACATCTCCTTGGCAAAAACAGACCCTGCAAGGCAGCCGTCCCACCTGACAGCTCCGGAGCGGAGGGGTGGGCTGTGCAGGGAGCAGGGGCACAGCTGCATTCGCAGCGGAACAGCCTTTCCCAAGCCAGGCACTAAATGCAATTAGAGAGAACAGAAAATCTCAAGTATAAGATATCAAAACAAAATATGTTCAAAGTCTGGAAGCCAAGTGTGGGGCAAGGCTGGGATTGTTTGGAGCTGGCCTCCTTTCTGCTGGCACCCACTGCTCACAGACACAGAGAGCAGTGCAGTTTAAAAGCTTTTTTTTTTGTTGTTCTCTGTATCTGTAGGGAGTTTCCGTTTTGGAGTTTAACTGTCTGTTGTTAAAGCCAAGATATTCTTACTCTAAAATGTGGCTCCTTTGTCATCAAAGTGCCATATCTATGGAAAGTTTACTATACCAAGCAGAAGAGACACTGCCTGGCATAGCCAAAGTCATTGATGGGGGAAAGAAAAACCCGTTTGGACACCTGGAAGGGAAACCATGACTAATCTAGCTGGTATCACCAATAAACATACGCAAAGTACCAGAGATAAAAATGCTAATGAAGAATTTATGAAGGTAAAGATGTTAATTAGTGAGAGATCAGTTTCAAGAAACTCTGAGAGTAGCACAAGGACAAATCATTCATCTTGGCCTCTGGCAGCACTCACCTGCTACCAGCCGGCTGGTCGGCACATCAGACCAAGGGCTTGTACATCAGGGAAGGAGCAAAACTGGAGTGTCTGTGCACTCCCAAAGGAGGTGGCTTTGGCAGCAGTGTGTGGCTGCAAAAACCTTAAACCTTTGCTCATCAGAGGCCAGTGCTGGGTGGAGTTGATCGCCAATCACTGACTAGTGGTGCCCAAAGGACCTGTTTACCCAAGAACACAGAAAGTACCTTTTCAGCCCCCGGTGCAAGAGTTTTCCCATTGATTTCCAGCTGGGCAGAGGCTTGGTGGTTGCAGAAGAAGACAGGGAGTATATGACCCATACACAGCTCAGCAAAGACCTGGAGCTATGGAGTGGGCACAGTGAAATGCTTTAAAAGAAGAAGAAACAAAATCACTGCCCTAAGGCAATATGGGAACCAGAGCTACTGCTGGAATAACAACTCATAGAAAGTACTTCTTTCTCTGAGGGCAGGTCACTTGGGACACGAAGCTAGCCCGCAGCTAACCTGAAGTCCCGGAAAGGGTCTGCTTTAAGGCATGAGGACTGTGACTCCAGAAGCACCACTGAAATGTTGGAAGGGAAAGACAGAGATCCTTTTCTCTGTCCTGGTTCTGAGCATCTGCCACACTGTTCCGTGAACAGCCTGGAGAGGGAGGTGTGTGCAGCTCACCCTCCCTGAGATGCTGAGAGCGATCCCCTGATGTAGCTGCTCCGATGTCCCTGGACTTACAGCTCCAGTAACCCAGCCCTCGAGCCCTGAAGGCAGCCACGCTCTGGCAGATGCAATTTTTTCCATTGATCTCATCACATTCTCTCATTGTCTCACAGAGCAAGGCAAGAGGACAACTATTTTTTTTCCCTCTGCTCTTCTTAATGTCTTCTTGACTGAAATTCATGTTAACTCTTCGGCACCCTTATCTCTGAGAGTATCCATAAAGCCACATCCACTTCTAGAAAATTCTGCTGCTCTGAGACTTTTCTTTCAAGCTACTGAGCTCTGGGGAGCTCTCAGGAATGGGACAGATACTTACATAATCTTTAGCAGGCATCAAAAGAAATGCTGGCTGCTGAGTTTCCCCAAAATTTTCCTGGGGACAGAGCATTGCTCTGACACAGAGGATGAAGAAGGACAGAGGGCAACTTCATACCCATCTTCTCCTTCCAAAGATGAGCTGCTAGCACAAAGCCAGCCCTATCCACAATGGGAACAACCTTGGGTGTTGATCCTCTCCTGCAGCAGTAGGGCTCCAGAGCACCACATCTGCCTCCAAATCACTTTAGCAACAACTGCCTGCCTTTTCAGAAACAGCCAGCTACCAGGAGAGGCTGCCAAAGGCCTTTGGAAGGAACCACAAGCCAGACATATTTTTGTCCTCAAGAGTAAAAGTGGCAAAGCCCTGGATTTGGGGAAGACACCTAAGGCAGCCTGCAAAGAGCAGGGGCTGTACCATCAGTTTGCCAGTCCCCTGTCCCAGCCCCGTGCCATCACTGTCCTTGGTATTTATAGAATTTATCAGCCCTGTCTTGCTCTCTAGCTAGTTGCTTCTTCACCACATCAGTTCTGCAATGTGCCATCTTCGTGTGATTCTTTTTGGATTGTTAATAAAAAGCCCAAAAAGTTCACTTCTACCTACTCAGGGGTAGAACAGGCAGCAAAGCACAGCATGAATTTTCTGTGCTTTTGGTATTCTTGATGCAGACACCATCAGCATGGCCAAGCAGGGAGGGCTTACCAGCATGTAATGAGGAGGGGGATGCTGCACAGTGGTCCCTGCTGTTCCCTTGCTGGTCTCTCCCTGTTATGATCTGCAAGCCTGGCCAAACCACCCTGCTTCTAGAGAGTGATTAACTCCAGAATATTTGCTGGCAAAGTGGTCTGTGAAGTGCTTGGCCCAGGTCTTTTGCAGCCCACCCAGACCACACATGAAGAGATGTGTGGCAAGGAAGCGTGACACTTAAGCATGTAACCAGTTGAAAAACTTGAGAAAAGTGGGCAAATCCAGCCTGAGAGGTGTTCAGAGCAATGAGGCACCCCACGAAGTCCTTACTGGTTATACCATTGCCAGGAGAAGTGCACAGCTTGGCTGTAGCAGTAGGATGCCGTTTGGTTTGCTTGCAGAAATGCTGGTTGGTTTATTTGCAGAATGAACCAATTTTCTTAGGAACACTATGCATAACAACTACCTCCCTCTTCCCACTCCCCAAGTGCTATGGTAATTAAGCTTTTATCTGAGTAGATAAAATAATTAACATATTTATTACTCAGAAGAAAAAGATCTTTTTTTGATTGATTGCAGCCTACTAATGTTCCATCAAATATTCAAAGTCTGCATTGTTAAGCCATTCATTTTATTTTTAAAGACACTACATATGTTTTCTATCCCAAGGGGAGGAAAAAAATCAGCGTATGAAAAATTCCCATCATTACTAACACACAGCTCAGCAGAAAACAAACAGAGATAGGGAGCACCCTTCCTGTCTGCAGAAGAGTGGGCTTCATTAAGCTTACAAGGGATTTTTGCACATTACAGAAAGCACTGTAATGAGGGGGTGGGAGAAGCCCTGCAGAGCCTCATGGGCACCTACAGATGCTGTGGCTTTGTGCCCAAGCCTGGCTCAGTGTGTTGCAGTGCTTGGTCCTGGCACTCCCACCCTTGCAGGCACCCACCTCTGATGGGTGCACCTCCCAGGCACTCTTGCATATCACCACGGGAGATGCTGTGAGATGATTTCCTTCCATACCTAATCACTGTATGAGGACCATTTTTATCTAATGGCTTTAATTCTCGGTGTTTGGCAGTTTTGTTGCCGTGGTTACTCTGTGGGCAAATGTAAACAGCTCCCAGACACTGGTAACAAGCACAAAAACAAACCTCCCAAAGGCTGCTGAGAAGATCTTCCATTAAGTGCTGTATCCACACACCCACAGACTTTTGGGTGCTGGGTTTTCTTGGAAACATGAAGCCACAAATCCAAAAAAAAGGTGCCAGCAGCCACCAGAGAGAATAACCACAGCATTCATCAAAATAATCATGGTGTCTTCCCAGGGAGGCAGTCACCCCTTCCTAATCATTTCCTCGTGTGTGGTATCCCCAGGGCAACTCCATGCCTGAATCATGCCTGACCCCCGGGTCATGGAGCAGGACATAAGGTGCAGCAGAAACATGGATCCGACACCCTGCATGGCTCTGCCTCTGCAATTTTGTATGTGTCAAACATTTTATGCGTTCATCTTTTTGCTTCAAAAGCCCTCCTAAAAGATAACAGAAAAGACCCTCACTCCAGGGCTTTGCAAAAGGCCTTGAAGAGCTGCAAATACTTCCCTGCCACCAGATCTGCTGTCACTACTGCAGTGGCCACCAGCCTCCAGGCACTACAGCTCCCACCCAGAATGCCAGCAGGGCACACAGGCTCTGCTCCTGCCACTGCAACTCATGGTAGATAGCCCCGTACACACCGAGCCTTGCTGCCCTCTCCTCCACAATCTCAGTTTCCTTGTATTAAGGCCCATAAAACCATTGCAATATGGACACGTCAGCAGGTTCCTGCTCACCAGTTCTCCTAAGGGACTCTCATCCTATGGAACCAGTGCTGGAAGTGGATGTGCTGAAGCACGTTCCTGCCGTTCCTGGAAATGTCTGAAATTATGCCCAGTTCTAACAAGCTACAGAAAGGAGAAGTGTCAGGAATGGGTTTTCTCATGCCTGAACATTTGTGGATCTTGCTGTCACAGCTCCCCACCTCAGCAAGTGCTCATTTGGGACTGGATTGGAAACTTTTCAGGTGCTGATCTCATTTTGTCCTATTGTCTTGCAAAAATAAAACACCTTGCCGTTCAGTTTTCCACATTGCCTGTGCTTTTGAATATGGATGGCTTGGCAGCAGAGCCACTCCGTTTGAGAGCAGTGGCATTAATAGCACAGAGAGAGGCTGCCTGTAATTCATTACATACAGTAACACCCTATTCTGCTCCTAAAGCCTTTCACTGGAAAAGCTGGCCCCCACAGTTGACCCAAAATGACCCCCACACAAACAGAAACATGATCAGCAAATCAGGATGGCAAAATGTGTTTCCATCTTGGGGCAAAAAGGAGAGTTTTCCATCCAAAGGCTGTTGTGTTATCCAGTGCTGTGATGTTCTAACTGCACACCTGGGCGCTAACATCATATCCTCACCCCAGTACTCTCAGTCTGACATCAAGAATTAAAAATCAAATGGGAAAAGAAGAACACAAGAACAAGGATAGGACTCATGCTGTCCCCATCCTTGTCCTGACCATCTCTCATCCCATACAACACCATGGAGACTTCTCAAGGCTTTGGCCAGCACCATCAGGAATGTGAGTCAGATCAAACAAATTGCCCTTCTTACCTGCACATCATTACCTCTACACTATAGCAAGCATTGGGGTGGATGGTAAAGAAAGCCACCCAACTCGTTGTGTGATTAAGAACAAAATAAATACCTGCACCCATTCACAGCTGAAATGCCTATTAACAAAATTGTATAAAGTGTAAACTGTGCTTGCACGTAAAAACCAACGGTAAGTTGTAACACGCAAGGAAATGAGTCAGTAGGAAATTAAGCACAACTTACTATTTTCTCAATGTAAAAAGTCAGTTGGGATTAATCCTTTTGTGCATATCTAGAGGTGACTCTCAAATCACCTACACCAAGAGCCAGTTCTCCCTTTTGCCGTCTTATTGAAGCCCTTTTTAATGATTCATTACAAAGAGCTTCAAAGAACTCCAAGTCATGACAAGAGTCCCAGATCCGACCTCCTCGTTCTCATCTCAGCAAAAAATCCTCCTTGGTGAATAATTTAGGTTTAGGAAGAGAGCTGCCTTAAAACTATTCCCAAGGGAAGAAGCAGTGTCTAGAATTTAATCTCATTATGGAAATAAAAATAAAAAGAAAAAATCAAAAGAACACAGCGACTGCAACAACAATATAAGCCTTATTTTGCAGAATTCATCCGTTGTGAAACTCCAGAGAAGGGAACACAGCTGTTTTCCCTGAAATATGTTTCATGTTTCCAGAGACCAAAGATGAAATCCAACGTTTTGCCTTTCAACTTACAATAGACAAATACGTGCAAGGATGACACAACTACTGTTCAGGGCCATTGAGGAAAGAAAAAGGTCATTTAGAGCTAGAGGTGAAAACGTAGGCTTGACCACAGACTGCAGCACATCCTGCACTAAGTTCAGCACGGCGGGAGCAGGCTTGCAACAGCCTCCCAAAATCTGAGGCAATTCACCCCTGACTTCAAGCTTGGAATCAAGTTTTATATTTCCTCTGTTGCAAGGGCTAAAGGTCCATACAGAATGGTTACAACACCAAAAACACATAAAAAAGGAAGCGCAGCACCCAGGAAAAAAAAAA
>VYZQ01007731.1:60717-85101 GCA_013400655.1 Mystacornis crossleyi | reverse complement strand
TTTTCCATCTCTGTTTCATTCAGCACAGATTATCTTTCTTTATACTGGTGTATGTCTGAAGCCTCCTTTGCTTTGCTTCTTAATTTGACTTGCAAACCTAATTAAGCCTTACTTTTGACAGTCCTTTATTCCTATACTTCTTGACTTCGCATAGTGTGGCTTTCTTGCATGCTACAGATCCTTTTCCTTCTCAAAAAGCCACTGATTGAAAAGTGACTTGTTATGAGTACAAGAATTTACTTTTCTAGTATTCCAGGTGCAGGTTTTGAACGGCAAAGTAGTTACTGTGTTGACATTGTTTATGGTACTGTCTCTTAGCTTTATATTAAAATGACTGATACTGTTTGTAAAGCTTTATGGAGGTTTGCAGGTTTTTAGTTTAAATGTTTAGTTAGGTTTTGGTTTAAACGTCACTGAGAATTACGATTCTATATGATATAAGACTGGACCACTTACTCTAAATTAGAGGAGAAATGTATCGGGCACAGTTTTTATGGTTTGCATGTCTGCTAAATCACCTCTGCATTTCACAGCTTTAGGCTCTGGGAAATATTTATAGTTTTTGCTTAGGAGTTTTGCATGCAAGTTTAGATACAACAAACTCTAAGCTCAGTAGAANAGTAGAAGTTTGGTTGTTTTGGGGGGTTTTTTAATATCTATTTCTGCATTATTTTGCAGCTGTTTCCTATTGCGTGAGAGGAGAATCTTTAGCAGTGAAGAGTGCTGCTAACTGGATGGGGAGGGAGGCAAACAAAGACAAATGTCTTTGCCCATGTGCAGGGTGTGGTTTCTATGCCTCTCTTGGCCTGTTTGTAAAGTGGATGTAGAATAGATATCACTGTCATGTGAACATGTAAAATTTACGTAAGTAACTTTTTCCACAATAAAGGAGCAGGCCTTGACAGCAACCAAAAAGGGAGTGAACTGTATTAACGGACCATTTTGTCCTGATTATGGTTAGAAATCTTATCCCCAACTTTCTTGACCTGTTAAATCCCCTCAATAGCCAAAATTCTAAAATACTTCTAAAATTTTACCCAGCCTTCATCTTTTCTATGCTACATCTTGATCAAAACTCTACATTTCCCTTTGGATTGCTCCTTCCTCATGTCCTTTAGAGAAGCATCATTTACTCTGTCATTGTGAGAACAGATTTCTTTCCATCTTTGTGATACCTGTATTGGTTTCACTCACACTTGTTTTCACCCTTTTTTGTAAACGTAGTTAACAGCTTGTGACTAATATTGGTGTTCACTTTCTAATAAATGCATGAGGGAAATGGAATTGTCCTATTGTTTTTCAGGAATGAAGGTACTTTTCCATTTATTTTTCATGTGTTTTGGTCGTTTTTTGTTTTGTGGGGATTTTTTTGTTTGTTCCACTTTACCCCCTCTATAGTCTTTCCTCTATTTCCATAAACACTACAGAGAATATCTCTGTTAATTAGAGAAAAACATGCTTTTTTCACCCCCTTTAAACTGTGCACTTATGCAGAAACATAAAGATCTCTTCTTTTAGCAATCTGTGTTACAGGTTTTTTTAGGAGCTAAAAGATCAGAATCCTGGTGGTTGTGCTAAGGCTCAGCCTTTACCATGGACAGAATCACAGAATCAAGATGTTTCTTTCCATCCTTGCTTTTTTGCCCTGAGAGCCTCCTCTTGAAGATTTCAGTGATGTTTCTGTGTCTCTTGACCTGTAGTGCTGGCACTTTCCTTTGTGCCTCCTAAGGGATCAAGATAAAGGCTGAAAACACTAATTTTCCTCCTCCCCACTGGCATCATCTTCTGATTCCTCTGGCACCAGTAATGGATATCCTGGCTTTGTGCTCAGCCTTCGTAACTTAGCACGTGAGCAGTTTCAGTGGAGCTGCATTTAGTTACAAGATTTTGCAGCTGGATTCCCAAAGGAGAGTTCTCCTCGGGGCAGGGGAAATTATTTGTCTTCTCTGCTTGGACCTGTTGTCTCTTTCCAGAGGTTTTTACAAAATACTGAGTTCTTCTGTCCCTTGACATGAATCTCTGCTTCCTCAATTTTATCAGACTCCTGGCTCAGTCAGCTAGTGGTGGTTTGGATTGACTGGACTGATTGTCTGCCAAAGCCTTTCCACTTCATACCCAGTTAGAGAATTTGCAGGCTTAAATGATGAAGCGTTGAAAGGTAAAATATTCAAAAATTCACTGAATGGGACCAAATATCTCCATAGCCAGTTCAAGTCTGACAGTGGCCAATAACCTGAGTTTCAGGAGAGGAATAAGAAATACACGCAATGTTGTATGAGGTTCATGGCCTATTTTCATATTTCCCTACATTCAGCAGGTAAAATCCAGGTGACTTCTACCCATTAAGAACAAATAACCTCCTAAATTTGCCATTGAAGATTTAACTTCTTTAAATAATACAAGAGTCATGGGGTTCTGTGATAGTCCACATGACTAAAAGGGCTTTTTTTATGACCATTTCCATAGACTGTTAGAAGTTTGGAAGTAGACCACAGACCAAATACTGGGAGAACACCATGAAAGTCTTTGATCTAGAAAATTTTTGCAAACAGATTTTTCTATTTTATTCCCTTTATCTGTCTCAAAACCTCTCTGCATCCTTCCCTAAAAACTGTCATGTTTTATGCTCATCCCTTCCATGCTATCCATCCCACACTGTTGAGAAGTCAACCTAGTCTCTGAAGCAGGAAATTAGTCTCTGCTGCATCCAGGATAACTTTTTTAAAGAAATGTCTGTCGTCCCTACCACCGTTAGGTTTAGGAGGAGCTTTTCTTTACAACTTCAAAGATACTTTCCATTGTTTTTCAAATTATTTGTGAAATGCCCTCATATTTTAGTGTATTCTAATGTTGAGAAAATGTAGTCTTTCCACGAAAGGTAATTTCAGAGCATCTCCACCCAAGTCAAAGTGAATTTAACTTATATGCAAGATCACAGCGTTTGCACATTCATATCCCAGTTCTGGGCTCTTCATCAGTTGCCAGGTTATCTATTCCAAGATTTTAGAATTCAGGCTATCTGTTCATTAGAGTTTAAAGCCCTCTGAAATTTTTATGTCAAGGACATACTTAAGAAATAAAATGCTTTACTATTCCAACAGTTGCGTTCAATTTGAAGGATCTAGTAAACATTATGAAGCACAGCTAAGGGGAAATCCCACATGGCTAATAAAGTTTTGGTAGTAATAGAAGATAAATGTAGAAGTTTTCATAATAGATTATCTAAATATCTCCAATGCAAAGCATTAAACAAACCAGGCCCAGAAGCTATTATATAGTTTTTAAACTGTCTTCAGAATCTGAATAAATGTAATTATTTTCAAACTATTGATATTCTGAAATGTTACTACTTTCCCCCTGTATTGTTATCACTATTTTTTTTCCGATTTTCAGAGTACATTTTATGTGTTTTTTATGTTAGCAAGATCTTTCTACCTCCCAGTAGTTTGATTTTAACCATTTTCACATTTTCATTAAAACTGTCTTTTAGTAAGAGGAAGTGTAGTAATTTATCCTTACAGGGATGTTGTGACTCAAACACTCCCTTCCCTTCCTGTTGCTTGATCCAGTGTAATTAAATAATAGATTTCATTTCATAACTTTGCAGTAGCAATAAAGAGGAAATTATGTTCAGAAGGCATGTTTATTTTTTTTCCCCAGCCTTTTCATGGCTTAAAAGTGATTCTTTCTCTTCGTGCTAAAGTAATGTGAAACAGCCTTTTCAAACTTATGTCCTTGGGAAATGAATGTTAATTAAAGAATGAACATTAAATAGGAGTTAGGAAATCAGGGCCTACTTCAGACACAAATATCTGTTGTTCAGATTTTACATTTATGCTCCTTCATGGTGCTTTCTTTCCTCTCTCTGAGCAAAGCTCCATCCTTTTTACTTTCTTTGATTTTTCCCAAGACAAAATCTGTCACATTTGTGCTTTTACCTGTACAATTTACCTTGTTGTTTTTGTTTTTTTTTAAGCTCTGAGAATTATAATTCATACCAACAAGTAAGAAAATACAGCAAAGCAACACATACTTAGAAAAATTCGGGCTTCCTTTCCTCATTTTTACATGAAAATGATTATGCCTTGGACTGGGACTATTGTTTTCCCTCTATTTTTTTCTTTGTATTGGATTAGAAGATTCTTGGAAGAAAGTAGTTACAGATTCAGAATTTTGGAACCATTTTGAAATTTCTTGATATAAGAGAAAAAATTCATAGAACTGCCTATATTGAGGTGCATTCTGAGTATACCTTGTCCTCATTGACATTAAAGATTACAGAACAGGATGAGCCTTTCTCCAGTGTCATAATTTACACTACTTGCTTGTCTTGCAATTGAAAAAGTATTAAAACTAAATGGTTTTGATATTTTTTCTATTGATAATTTGGATACATCTTGCAAGGTGACGCTTACCTGACTGTCAAAATTCTGCAGGCAGTATAATGTACCTGAAGCTAAGACACCTGTGTGGTCTCTCGTATCCAAAACCATTTAAACCCATAGTCCTTTACACCTCTTATGTGTCTCACTGTTTAATCTGAGAGATCCTACAGCATTTATGTGTAGTCCCCAACCAGACTGAGAAGCTCCCACTTGACTGGCATGCACACTTGAGCAGATGAGAATAAGAGTATGAAGAAAGACCAGTGTGAATCATTTCAGGTAAAATCTTTTAACATACAAAGTCTTACATAACCAGCATGGTATCTCCTAGCATGAACATGATAGCATATCTCTCCAGGGCTGTGAAAATTTCTAGAGCTAAGAGAAGACGTTGGTATTTTTGTATTTTGTATTTTGATGTTTGTATTTTTGTTTGAACCTGAATCCTTTTTTTCTCCTTTTTTCTCCAACTCCAAAGCTTCAAAGCAGTGTCTTGCTTATGTTCTGAGATTTGATTTTTTGATAGTATGTTTTTATCCTTCATTGCACCTCAGAGCAGAGCCTAGTCCCTGCTCTGAGCCCTCCCTGCAGACAGGAACACAGAGGGATGAGGGCCCCTTTCTGCTGTGTCTCTCCNACTTTCTGCTGTGTCTCTCCTCAAGGCTGAACAGCCCCATCTACCTCTGCCTTTCCTCATCAGGGAGATGCTCCAGTCCCTTCATCATCTTGGTCATCCTCCGCTGGCTCTGCTCCAGGAGCTCCATGTCTCCCCTGTCCTGAGGAGCCTGACAGGAATTCCTGAGAACTGGATACAGCACTTCAGATGCCCCTCACCAGGGCTGGGCAGAGGGGCAGGATCACCTTCCTGACCTGATGGGAATGCTCTTCCTGATGCCCCCAGGACACCATTGGCCTTGGCCACAGTGCACACGATGGCTCATGGACAGTTTGTTGTCCCCCAGGACCCCCAGGTCCTTCTGTCCAGAGCTGCTTTCCAGAGGGTCAGTCCCACCCTGTACCAGTCCCAGGGTTTTTTCCTCGTTCCTGAATTTACCTTTGTTGAGGTTCAGACAGTTCTCCTCTGTGCATCTCTCCAACCTGTCAAGGTCCCCTGTCTTCAGAGCACTAATGGTTGCCAGCTCTTCCTAGCAATACTTCATTACCCTGAGGCTTCCTCTAAAAGCACTTTATCTCTGGGCTTGGAGAGGATAAATACATGTCTTATTTTCCCTGTGTCAAACAGTGATGCCTGATTCCAATTTGCTGTCATATGGAAATGAAGAGTATTTATTTAGTATTCTGGTGAAACTAATACAAGGCAATGATTATTTTCCTGTGTGACCAATATAAGGATACATGATTTCAACAAATGGTGCTCTCAACAGCAATGGGAGAAAGGAACCTGTTTATATTAGATGGTCTCTCAATCAACAGAGAACAGGGGTTTTTCTGCTTGCAGCCTTGGAAGCTGTGTAAGAATAATCTTGAGTGGCGGCTTCTTCTGGGATTTGAAACCAAAGGACAGGAAGCTGGGGGATAATGTAAACCTCTGCTGGTTTGCATGCCACAGTAATATTAGAGAAAGAAAAGAAATAGAAATAATTGATGGATAGGAAATAAATCTGAGTTAATAAACTAAATATTAAAAAAAAATATTATCTTCAGTTCTTAACAACAGTAAATTCTAATTGATTTTTTTCTTTACTAAAGGAAATGTGAATGCATTTATTGATAAAAATTCTGCATATTCTTATTTTTTAAAAGTAACATTTAGTAGCAGAAAGATATTCAAAGATGTAACTTACATGGAAATAGTAGTTATTGTTGAGATTCTCCACTTGTAATATCTATAGTGATACTGCTGTGAAAATGAAACAGCCCCTTGGGAATGTTTCAGTACAAATCTACTTAGTTTTATTTTAATTTGGACTAGGTCTTTAAAGGTCCCTTCCAGCTCCAACTAGTCAATGATTATACAATAATTTCCTCCAAAACTTCATAATTTATATAGTTTAGATACAGGAAAATTTTATGCCAGTGATTTACAATGGAATGTAAATTTATCTCAGCATTTAGAATATCCTAGCAATCCTAGAATACGGACAGTTAATGACAGGACATCTACACTCATCTTCTGAAGTGGGGAGATCTGTTTGCAGAGGTTGGAGGGCTTTCCGCTGTGCGAATTTTTCAGTTTCAGGTTGGCTAATGAATCTTTCATATCTATGAAGTTCACACTTCACAAAGCTTTTTTCACAGTCTCTTGCTCGTTCTAAAGAACACTACTCCATCATTTCCACTTGAATGATACTCTTCAAGCTTATTTTTCCTCCCTTGTAATAATAATAGGTGCAGTAGAAGTTTCCAAGTTTGTTTTCTTGCCTGCTGTTACCAGCAGCAGTGGGAGAAAACATCGGCAGTGGCCATCCCCAGTGACACACCAAATCTTGAATTAACGCCTATGTAGCCAGTGAATAATTTGACCACGTTACAGCTGAGTTCAGTGAGTCTGAATACTCTTCTGTACCTAGAGACTTTATGGTTTTAACGTTGTTGGTATAAATTCACTTAGTTTGGTCAGTGTTACCTGCTATAAATGTCAGGTGTGCAATAGGGTTTCTTTTGTTTCCTGGAGAGTAGAAGAATTATAGCTGTAAAATGTTGGTCCAAAATGTTGATTTTGGAGTTTGAACTGAAAGAAGGAAAAATAGGAAAAAGTCATGCCTGAAGCTTAAGTTGAAATGTAGTTATTGTTCATAAATGCATTAAATTCTTTTCCCTGTGTGACAGAAAATGGAAAAACAAGCTGTAATTTAAGAAGTTAAGCTTAAATTATTTATGAAGAAGAGATTTAAAAAAAAAAAAAGCTTTGATTCAAACTCATCTTTTGCAAAATAGAGGTATTACTTTCACTATTTAGTTGGATTCTTTTTTCCTTAGTAATCTAATATAATTTTGAAGGAATCATTCTCTCTTCAATAGATGCAGAAAGTAACAGAGCCCAGGAATACAGTGCATTTTCCTGTTGGCCCATTCCATTACACAGGCTGACTCCATGTAGTTTTCTAAAGGCTCTGTACATATTTCTGATTTTTTCCTTCTTTTTCTTTTGTATTTTTAGAAAGATCTTGTTCATAACATGAAGAACATCAACTCAAACAAGCTGTCCATGTTCTGCCTTTGCTGTTTTTGCTCCCTAAGAGTGTGTACCTTCTTTTGTTGCATTTTTTCTACTCTGATTGTACTGAATATGTTGCTGAAAAACATAAAGAACAAACCAAGAAAAACCCTCTGACCTTTTCTATGATCAGAAGAAGAATGTGAGGTGTGAGTCAAATGAAGAGAGATGCTGTTGTCTAGCGTTATATTAAATGTTCACTTTCACAGATAGAAATATCAAGGAAATATATTCATTTCATGGTAGCGATCTCTAGGGCTCTTGGCTAGCAGTGGTGTGGTAAAACCCATGCAGGCTGAGGCGTGGGACTGTTTTTTGGAGCTCCTGGAACTGACTTTCACCCAATTTCAGTCTGAAGGCAGCTGAAGGAAGGTCTGTTTTCTCCCATGACTGGAACATTCTGTGTTCTTAATTTTATATCATCTGCTTGTTGCCCCTGACATTGAAACAATTGAGTATGGGACCTGTAGATGTGTTCTTTATGCCTTTGGAGGGATAGAGTCCTTGGGAAACCTGCTTATTGGAAAAGATGTTTTTGGGGTAATTCTTTTCCTGCTATGAGGAACTGGCTGCAGACTCCAGATCTGTATCCAGATCCAGCTCTCTGGGCTGCCTGAACTGGAAATCAGGAGAAGGTGAGGTGACGCAGTTGATTTTGCTTCAGGGACTTGAGAGTAAGGTTTTCATGAAGAGACAAATACAGTAAATTATGTGCTTGAAAAAAAGTTCTCAGTAAATGCCAGGGACTGTGGGATATGAATTTGTATTTTCTTATTCTCATGATCTGTATGGACTGAGATTCACTGTATGTTAAATGTAAGATAAGACCTCTTATCAATCTCTACAGTTCCCTGAAAGGAGGTTGAAGCCGAGTGGGGTTCAGTCTCTTCTTCCAGGTAGCAAGCCATAGGACAGGAGGAAAGGACCTCAAGTTGTGCCAAAGTAGGTTTGGATTGAATATTAGAAAAAATTTCTTCAGTGAAAGGGTGGTCAGACACTGGAAGGGAAGTGAGGGAGTGACCATCCCTGGAGGGATTTAACAGATGTGTGGAGGTGGCACTTTGGAACATGGTTTAGTGGTGGCCTTGCGGTGCTGAGGGAGTGGTTGGACTTGCTAATCTTAAAGGTATTTTCCAACCTAAGCAATTCTATGATTCCGTGATTCTCTAAAGCCTCGGAATGTGACACAGAGCCTCATCCTCTTGAGGTCACACAATCAAATGGTGTTATATTAAATGGTCTTCAGTAAAAAAGTACTTACATTTGAAACTAAATACCTAATAAGAAGAAAATTGATTGTCTTTTAACCTGCAGATGGACATTTTCTGGTTTAGATAGCTTGTGATGATTCAGTCAGGCTGGTTAACCCTTGTGCAGTTATCCTGAGTCATTACCTGTCAGAGTGCTCTAATGGGCTCCATAATGTAATTATCTCCCCAGGACGTGCTAAATGCATAAGGCACATCCCTGTGCTGACTTGTGGAAACAAATTCAGTGTTTTCTCTGTGTGTGTGTTAGAATGAGAAGCTCAGGTGTCAGCATTAGTAGCATGTGAGATATTACATGGAAAGATTGAAGTGAAAAACCTCTTCTATTTAGTTGCCTTCATAAAAGTATCAGGATGCTCTGTTTCGAATGTATTTACAGGATTCTATCTTAATTCAGAATATTATTTGGTAATTTTATAATTCAGTGGTTTTTACCTAGAAAAGATGAGAAATTAGGACATTTTAATGCATATTTCATAACAAAACAACCTTCCTGCCTCTGAAAAATAATTCACCCAGGTGAACTATGATCTAATTTTCTTGTATAATGAAAACAAAATCGTAGCTCCTGCAACATTATTCTTGGCTCCCAGCAGTTCCAAGGCATGCAAACATCACCATTCCAACTCCGTCCTGCAGTTTAATTGGAAGGATTATGTCACAACACAGTATGTTTGTTTTCCAGCTTTTTGTCTGTTTGTCCATCAAGAGGGTTTTGTAGAAGTATCAGTGATTGTTGACTTTGGAGGTAGTGGAAGAAAAAATAATTATGGAAGAAAGAAAAAAAGCAGACAGTCCCATTGAAGTAACTGTGCTTCTGTCACAGGAGAATGAATACTCCTTTCAACAAATCTATAATTTGCAGAAGTTGCAAAAAGAAAATAGCCGTAAGGTGACTGGTAACATACTTCAGTTCATCCTGCCAAGAAAGTTAACTTCATAAAGTCATTAAACCTGTGATTACATTTTAAAATATTATTCCCCAGCCATTTCTTCTTAGGCTTTAAAATATAGTTACTGTATATACTACCTTCTTTGTAATGGGAAGAATTTTAAAATACACTTATTTTTCATAAATTCCTAATTATTAACAGAACTATTTGCACTCCTATAGTTAAAATCATTTCAACACTTCCGTTATTTAAACTTCACTTTTAGGGGTTCATAATTCTGCTGTAATAAAAAAATATATTCAGACTCTGAGGTCTCAAATATTGTTTGCTGGTATTAGGGAATTTAGCCTGTTTTTCTTAAAAAAGCTGAGTAATTTGGATTGTTTGCCATTCTTCAATATCATCCCAAACAAAATATTTTGTAAAGTGGACTTAATAATTTCAAAACTAAAAAAGCAGAAGACAAGTGAATATGTTGGAACGCTGCAGCCCCACATTCTGTGACTGGCACTGAGGCTTGGAGAAAGGAGATGGTGGGAAATTCTTGCCGTAACTGCTCCGTTGCCATGTGGTAACCTCATATATGAAAAGTTCCTGCAGCATTTATATCCCACCCATCATCTGGAGTCATGGGCAGTGCTGCCCCCCGCGTGAACCCCGCCCTGCTCCCGCTGCAGCCAGGGGTGAGGCACCTCCTGACTTCAGGGCTGGGGGTCTGAGAAGGGCTTCTCTGGAATGACAAATGCTCGGGGTGCTCGGAGATGGATCGGTTCTTTGGCACAGCTTCCTGAAATCCCCCTTCATCAAGTAATGACTCAACAAGGCCTCCAGCTCCGGAAATTAAGGAATCGGGGCTTATTGCATATTAATGGCAACTCTGGGACAGTCAAATAAGACAGTTTGTTATAATACTAATTATAGCAAAGCACTCACGTTGTGGTTTGAATGAGTCAATTATGTGTGTGTTAAACTATAAATACATCTTTCCCCCTAGCCTCGGCTGTGTGGGACGTAATTTTTATTTAATTACTTGGATACATATTTACCTGAGCATACCCCGGTTTCCCAGGTAAATATGTGTACCAATGCAGAACTCATTATGGTCTGTTTGGATAAATAATCCATATTTTATAACTATACAGGAAGTAATTATTTTTGTACTCTGCTTTCTTTAAGCCAAAGAAATTAAATGCTGTGTGTCCGTTCCTTAAAATAAAATAGATGCAGAAGTCGAGGCAATACGAGAATAAAGTATTCATTGTTTTGGTAGAAATTGCGAATATTAGTCCAGATTTTGATCTCATGTTTAGCCTAGAATAACTCCATTAAAATAAACAGTGTTATTCAGGATTTACTTAGATGCAACTGGGACATGAATTTGGCCTTTGCTCCTTACTCTCCCTTCATCGCAAGGCTTCTACAAGCAATTCACACATAATCTTTGGTATAAATGTCATTGTCACGTGTTTATCATTTGGAAGAAAAAGGTATTTCAGCTACACGCAGAACTTAACATACCTGAACGTTATGTCTTAGACAGTCATGGAATGGTTTGGATTGGAAGGGGCCAAGAGATCATCCTTATGCATGTTTAGGAACTGGAGCGTGCTGTCCCTTTGGATATTTCTGCCATTGTTTTACATGATATTTGGGAAAGCTGTGTTGTGTTATCACCATGCTAAGGTCAGGTTTTCTAACACTTTTAAGCTCAGTGAGGCCAAAGTCAGCCTTGGCATAAATCCATTAACTGCAATAGATTTACACCAGAGAGGAATATTGGCTCGTTCTTGGTAGGTTTTTTTTTTATCCAGCTCTTTATATTTTATGTTAGAAACATAAGTAGCTTGCGTGCCCTCAAACTAATCAATATAAGAAACAGTTTTTCTTATGCCAAAAAATAGAACTATCGTTTTCCACATTCTTATATTTTTCAAGTGAGATTATGTTACTGTGACTTCTGAATTCCTGAAATCTCTCTGGTCTCAGTGACTGCAAGGGCCAAGAGACGGTTTCAAGGGGAAAATCTGAACCTCTTCTCGCAGTATGTTTTGTGTTGTGCGTACGAGATACAGTTAACATTTTGTGTGCATGTGATTAGTGTGGATAAAAATTAATGCAGTCCAGTATTATGATTTATGGACTGAATCTTTTGCCCACTGAACACTTGCCAAAATGAAATTTTTTTCCCCCGCTTTCCCCTTCTTTGGATATTAGAAACAGCTACTGTTTTTGTTGATCTTTTTAACTTCTGAATAGGCCTATTTCAAGTCATAGCAGCATGGGAGCTCAGATTAATAATATACTTATTCAGCCAGTGATACTGAGTGAAACCATTGCTAGTGTGAATATGAAGGATAGGATTTCTTTAAATTATTTTCAGGTGCATTAATGCATTCTAAAGAAGATGATAGAGGTATTCGAACATAAATTAAATTGCTGTTTATTGATCATGTTACAGGTGTGTATGAATTTTAATATCAAGAATTTTTGGAGGTGTCTCTTCTTTTGATGACTTTTGTGCTGTGCTCACTGTCAGTTTTCCATCAGAGGCTTAACAAGGCTAAGGGCAAAAAGCCTTACAATTAAGTCTTGCTTTTTGGACGAGGTTTTTTAATTTAGAGGATAAAGTGCATTCCGTGCTGTGAAGCATCCCTTCTATCTCGATCAATACAGCATTATGTTTTACACTGAAACTGGTTGTCCACGGAGGTGGTGGATTCCCCATCCATGCAAAAATTAAAGGTCAGACTGGATGGGGCTCTGGGCAACCTGGTCTAGTTGAAGGTCCCTGCTCATTGGAGGGGGTTGGACTATATAACCTTTAAAAATTCCTCCCAACCCATTCTATGATTCCATGATCATCTTATGCCAGAACAAAAGGCTTGTGAGGTGAAAGGAGCAAATCCCATTGACTCCTTTTGTGCATTCTCCTTAGCCCAGCACTTTGATAAGCATCAGCTGTGCAGATAACCCAGGTTACAAGGTTTCTAACCCTGTTCTGGTTTCGTATGATGCATTTGTTTTGTATGATCCATTGTAAAATACCCCAATTTCCTGCACCTACTGAAAGCTGATATACTTAGTGCCTCACAAAGATATTTTTGATCTACAGCACAATTTGAGGCATTTGTGGCCTTTGGAGGCACTGTCACAATGATTGTGAGGGCAGTCCATTGCTTCACACTCCTTTGACCTCCTCTTATCAATTTTTGTGTCATTCCTTGCTCAATCCTATCTTTATCACTTTCACAGCTAAATGGCCTGATCTGCTCAATAAGGTTTTTCAATTCCTTCATTAATAAAGTCAGTGTTTCCTATCAATTAATTTTCTTTCTCCCAGATGATATAAAAGCATGCCTTAAAAAGTTCTTCATGTGAGTCTGGTTTGTACTACTGCTAAGTCAAGTAGGAGTAGAGTTTCTTTCAAAAAATACCTAGGTAAGCTGTTTAAAATTAATATTTGTTATTCTAAAAAATTGGGAGAGGGATCAGCCACCCTTCCACAGTTGCAGATAAAGTGCTATGGCAAGAATTTGGCATTTTTACATTGCCTGAGAGAATTATGTGTTCACTTTCTGTGCTAAGATAAGAAAAGAAAAAGAGCTGTAGGACTTTTTAAAAGCAATTATTTTAAATATAAACAAAAAAGCTTTTGCTTGAGATTTGTCAAAGGTCTTTCAGGCTTTTCATAAAATTGTTACTCACTTCTTGGCGAACAAGAGTCAAGTGAGTGACACCCTTGAGAGTCCCAGCTTGTGTTTTAGTGCACAGCTTGTATTTTGCTGTGGACGGCCATACAAAATATTAGCTGAATTTATTTAAAACAAACCCCAGTGAATAAAGTTTTTAACACTGAAAAAGCCATCCTAATTTATTCATTTATTTTAGTTGCAGCAAGCAGCTGAAGTTTCTCAGATGAGAGGAGCCCGAGTCATCTCTGCTGAAGATCTCCTGTTCTTAATGCGCAAAGATAAGGTACAGTAATTAGACAGAAATTTTTTATTTAATGTAATCAGCTGCTTATTATGTCTTCAAATGCTCTCTTAACCTATGTAAAGGAATCCATCATCATGAACAGCTTTATTTAAAACTGTGGCTGCTCTGCAATTGTATTTGATCGAGCACGTTATAATCATTCTATAATATCTGAAATAATAATTGTTTTTTTCCTGTTGCTTCAATTATCAATTGATTTTTTTTTTTTCCACAGAGCTGTAGGGTGGATAATGTACCTTAGAGCTCAAAACAATTTCCTAATAAGATACAAATATTGATCCCTGTCTTTTATATCCCTTTAATTAAAAATCAATCATTCTGATTTCCCCCTGGTTATGAAGGGTGTGAATGTGACATTTGACAATGTCACCATTACAGTTTTGTAATTTAGACTGTTTGTAAATCCTCTTTATTTTATTGTATTTTATAATATTTTTCCTGTGCTTATCCCACTACAGTCTCCAAATTTAGGGATGGCCTTGCTTTCTCTGGATAGTAAGTAGAGCGGGTCAGCAAGGGAAAAAAATTAATTTTCTCTCCTCAAATCTAAAGATCATTAAAAAACTGTCAACTGTTTTTAATTACATTATTTAGTCTTCCTTTATCTCTTTTTCTTCCTTAGTTTCCCTCTTTCTCTCACCCTTTTCTTTACACTTGTTTTCCTTTCCTCATTTGACAGGTGAAACCTAATGACCAAAACATTTCAAAATTAAACCCCACTAAAACGTGAAAGTAAATTGCAGTTTCTTTATCTGATATGAGCCGTAAGGCTGTATGCAAAACAGCAATTAATATGGAGTCAAAGTTCATGGAAATGTGCATTTCTAGGCAGAGTTTCCAAATTAAGCAAACATTTTGGAGTCTCCTAAAGAAGCCCAATTGACGAATTTCTCCTTTCTGAAAGTGGAACTCATTTCTGTCTCACAGCAAAGTACAAGGAGCTCAAATAAATAATTATTTGAAACAGATTCGCTACTGTACTGAGGTACTTTCTATCTGTGGATTTCCTGCAGAATTTAAAATGACAAATATTTTAAAAGTTATATTTACTGAGTAATGCGTTACACATTTGTGTGCTTGTGCGTTACAAAATTTATTAAGTACCAAATAACTATGCAGTAGTCATTAATTTGGTTTTTTTTTCCTCATAGAAGAAGCTTCGAAGGCTACTTAAATACATGTTTTTTCGAGACTACAAATCTAAAATTGTCAAAGGAATAGAAGAAGATGACCTCCTTGAAGGTAGAAAAAAGAAATTACTTAATTTGGGAGAGGCTTGATGTCTTGTAAAAGTGCTGAACAGTTGAATGCAAAGTATTAATGTCTTGCTTGACTGTTAGAGACACAAAATAGTCTCTTTAGAAGAATTTTGTTGAAAAGCTCTGCTTTTCAATTTAAAATATTGTGAGCATTTGCATCTACCATCCAGATGAACACTAAGACTGTTTAATGTCAGAACTCTGTTGAAGTAAGAAACTGGTGCTGATTAAAGGGATAATTGATTTCAGCGTGTGTATTTTAAATGCACCACCTGCAATTGAATGGACATTTGTTAAATTATTATCAAAAGGTTTTGACATATTAAAAAAAAAACTTATAATCTGAAGTCACTGAACACTAATATATGGCTTGGGTGGTTGTTTTCAGTGTGGTTTAACATTTTATGCTTTGAATCTGTAGTTTAAATAATGGAAAGCACTTTTGTTTCTGCGTTCCATGAGGAAGTCACAGATTTTATAACCAAGGCATTTAAAGGAAAAGCTCTTTGAATTAAAATATATTAATTTATGCCATATAATTTCCTGGTTTAAAGTTTTGTTGATTTATATTGATATTAGAACTAACATTTCTGTTGTAAAAAGTTAAAACTGATCATAGAAAACCTAAACCTATATCTAGCAATGTCCATACACAACTTTTTGTATTTAACTTATTTCCTTTCTCAGAGCCTTTTATCATTTTTTTCCCATACAATTAATTCCTTGTGTTTGGTTGCTCTGAGCATCCACATTGATGCTAGGTAAACACCGTACTTCTTGCTTTGACTTCATCAAGCTGTGGATAAGTTTTTGTCAGCTCATTTGAGATTTAATTTGCCTGTGGCATTTTATTTTCGTGTTTCGTGTGTGTAAGCAATCTGGCAGTACAGCTTCTTACCTGACAGCTTTGGGATTTTAATACTTCAGCTTGTGTCACCACTTAAAGCAAATAAGAAAATTTCCTAAGCTTTTTAGATGCTCATGAAAGGCTTCCTAAACAGAGTTTATCCTGGAACTAAAGAATGTCTTTTCTAGTGGGCTTTGTTAGTTAAAGCCATTAATTTTCTTTTGTGGATTTAACGCCTTTATAGCAGCTCTGCTGTTTCGAACAACAGAGATTACCTTGCCAGCATTCTCCAGGTTTTACTGCAGAGCAATGGTCCATCACTTCTGGAACTGCATCTTAATGCTCATGTTAGGGTTTGCTTGAGGCTGTAGGTAATGAGGATGTTCTGCATGTGTTCAGGGAAGAACATTTCCTCAGCATATTCTGCTCTATGACTCAAATTCTTCCTACCAAAGAGGGGTCTTTTCCTCTGCATTTGTGTCCACTGTGGATTCTTCAGTGAGAAGTAATGATATATGGGCAGCAGATTGGTTTTCTCTAGATTATGAAAAGCTGCTTGCTTATACTAAACAATAGAAAGATGATGTTTTGCTGTTACTGCCGCAGAGCAGTGACATCAGCTTGTTCAGGTAACACAGCTTGTGTGAGGGGTACAATAAGAACAGGCTTTCTCTGCTCAGTGCTGATTCTAAAACATGTCACTCTGAGGGACATCAGTTGATATTTGGAGAAGCCAAATAGGTTAAGTTTCTTGTTCTTTGCTTGTCTTTGTGAAGACAAATTCAACAGCAATAACACCAACAAGCGGCAGAAGCTGGCCCAAGACTTTCTCAACTCCATTGACCAGACTGGAGAGCTCTTGGCCATGTTTGAAGATGATGAGATTGATGATGTCAAGCAGGAGCGGATGGAGGTAATTCTTTTCTTTTACTAATACCCAGAAGAGAAAACTGTGAAACGTTTCATACATCATGCTGGTCTGATGCCTTTTTCATGCTGCATATTAAATAATTGTTACATGTTTTTTCTTCTGCCCAGATGGTCTAAAGAAATCCTATTTCCATATTTTTGCTATTCCTTCAAATGTTTCCTGATATCTAAGCACACATGCTGAGAAGGAAGATTACAGAAGGGTAGTTGTGGATCTTTCTTTCTGCTGTGTATTTGTATTTCCTTCCTGTAGAAAGCAAATTCTATTTATAAACATTCCATGCACATTTTTCACAACAGTATTTTTCCTTTTTCATTATTTATCTCCTTAGCAAATTGTTTCAACAGCATTTGACGACTCTTGATATAAGATAGCTTACAGATCAAATTAAAATATTCTCTGCTGTCATGGTTTGACGCAGCTGTCATGGTTTGACGCAGCCAAGCACACGAAATCTAATTGTTTGCATAAGGGGAAAATAAGGAATATTGAGGAAAACGGGAAAACTACAAGGCAAAACAGGCCCAGGCTTAAACAGTTATAGTATAAAGGAGATTTATTACTAACAGAATTTAAAGTAAAAAGAAATTATAAGAAATTAAAGCAAACTCCCCCCTCCTCCAGCACCCCCTCCGTCCCACCAACCTGGGAAAAAAAAAGAACAAAACATGGGATTTGATCAGTGCTGCAGTTCTTAAAAGTCTCTCCAATATTTACGGAAAAAGATTTTCTTCTTCTTTAACGTGGTTTCCAAACTGTCACCAGCAAAAGTCCGCCTGGAAAGAAACAATCTGCTGAGGTGGAAAAACATCTCTCCTATGAAAATCTTAGAGTCTTTTCACACTGCCAGTCATGGGCCATAACATGGGGTTTTTAGTCATATAAGGATAAATTATTCTAGCCTGAAAACAAAGGCTCTAATCTTCAAAATCTCTAAAAACCTTTCACCGCTTCTATATGGGCTGGCATAGGCATTCTCTTATCTTCACAGGCCGCGCATGAACTTTCCCATCCCCCCCACGTACTTATATGAGTTATAGAGTTAGAGAAAACAGTTTGTAATATTACCGTTTTTACCACAACTTGCAAGAAGCATTTTAAGCTCTAGTGCTGGAAGCGCCTCCTCTCCCTTTTCCTGCCGCCATTTTTAGCTTCGTCGCACATGATCGCAGCCTTCCCCTCTTTCTGACCTTGAAGTTGCCATGTTAAGGAGTGGATCTTGTTGGGGCTTTACCTTGGAGAGAGCCTCACTCTCTTTATGCTGCTGGCTGCGTGATGTCTGCCTCGGTGTGGTGCGAGCTGTGCTGGCTGCAGGGAAGAGGACTGGGCTCCACCGGCTCCCGCAGGCCCCGCGCGGGGCCACGGCAACTTCAGCTCCTATCGCAGCCGCACAGTCCTGGTTCAGTTGGGGTGTTCCGGCTCCACGGCTCCTCACGGCTCCAGGGTGGCTTCCCCGTGGCTTGGCCTGCGCCAGAGATCGAGGGGGGGCCGCGAGCCTGCTCCGGGACGGGGCCCAGAGGCCCGCTCCCCCCCCAGCCCTCAGCTGGAAAGCAGGAACAAAAGGAACTTCCCGTGCTTGTGCTGCCTTTAAATATCCAAATCGTAGACGCATTACCAGCTTACTCATTGGATTAGCAACTTGTCCATCAGCTGACTTTCAGCCTACCACATGTGCAAACATGCTTGAGTATAAACTCTTCTTTCCATCCTTTCAAGTCCTATTTTCTGGTCTATGCAGTTATGAAAAATTCTGTCTGCATTACAGAATGCAGTGCCACATCTCTCTCATAAAGCTAGGTGAGGTCAAGAAGCAGTGTACCTGTGTTAGCATGGAAGTCTGTGTTTTTGGCTAAATTTTCTGTGGGTGGGCAGGACTGCCCTTGTTTTTTGGTAATCTGGTCCACGTTGAATGCAGAGAACACTCCTTGGCTACCCTTTGTGCTCAATTGCTCAATTCTTCCTCGTGTCTTCTGTAGGCAATGACATGTCAAGGGAAAAACTGTGCTGGGAGCACATTCACAATTCCAGACAAGTATTTGAGCCAATTTCCATCCATTTTTAGATATCAACATGGTGGACATGACTGTTGTCAAATTTGATATTTTTAGAGTGATTTCTATACCCTTTCAGTGCTGGAAGCTGGGGGGCTTTGGTTTGAGTTTCCTTTCAATTCTGAGGTGGCTCATGTATTTGGTAATAGTTTTTTATTTAATATTTGGCTAGTAGGGCTTCATTTTACTTTAAGGATTTCAAGTAAAACTCTAAGAAACAATGGATCTTTTATCCTGTGCTAGTTGTAATTCTACTTTCTTTCTTCTTAATGGAGCCTCTTTTCAGAATTGTGGCATTCCCAATCTGCTTTCTGCTCCTTTCTGCCCTGCAATGGGAAGAAAACAAAACCTAATGAAGAACCATTTCTCTCTAAGAATTTGGTTAGGAACAAGTTCCATTTCCCCCGAGCTGAGAATTTGTGTCATTGAACAGTTGTACCCAACCACTGTTTGTATTTTGGAAACTGGTGGTTTCTTTTCTTTAACCTCTTACTTGTTAATTTATGCAAAATGTTATGTTTTGCATAAAGGCAGGCAAATCCTTTGAGCTTGTACACACAGAAATAGATAACAGCATTCTTCTGAATGAATGGGTTATGTGCTTGACTTTGCATTCTCTTCTGTTCTTCCAATATAATATTTTTCTGGTATAAAGAACTACACAAGTTGGTAAAAAATATGAAGTTCTTTTTTGTAGACAATGGCAAATCTGAATGCCATATGTTTGTCTGTCAAGAAGTGTGTGTCTGTAATCAAATATTTGCTTTTCATCTGACTATGTTTTGGTTTTTATCACTAGACCATAATTCCCAAACTCTAGTGTATGTGTGTGTATTATATATAAAAAGTGATTCTTCTCTCTATTGCTTAACTTTATTACATTTTGTGAACTCTTGATCTGTTTCCATGTTTAAAAAAAAGAAAAAGAAAATCAAAATCTTATTTTAGAATACATTCATGAATTATATACAGGTATGAAGCCAGTATTATCTATTTTCTTTCTTATTAGTCTCTAATGACAAAACATGAAAGACTGTTTGAAACATGCTAGTCAAAACGTGTAATGTATTTTTAACTTTGTTTTATTTGGGATTTTGTTGTCACTTTGAGGTGGGTGGAATGGAGTCAAAGATAGTAGGAAATGTGATCCGTTCCTAAAGGAAGAGATTTTAGTGGATGGGCTAATCTCCTGTATCACATTTTCTTGCTTCAGTAGATTGTTTAATCCACGCTAAATTCTGGAGGAAATGCAATAGACACTTTAACAGTGTCTTTTAAGGAATTAGTGTACTTAAATCATGAACTGCAATCTAAAGGCAGTGTTCCTTTTAGGTATCAATTACCTCAGGAATGTGTGGTTATCTTGGTTTGGACAACCATAAATGATTTCAGTTCCACTTGCCTTGGGGCAAAATCATGCTAAGCTGTCCAGAGTAGATGATAAACATATATTTCTGATGTCATTATGGGCTAAACAGGATATGATTGTTTAGCAGTATGGTTTCAGTTATGATACAAAATGCAAATATTGTTTATACTCATTCCTTTTAAAGCATTTCATAAAATTAGAGCTAAGCCTTCATGTGATTGCCTGCAGTGCTGTGAGGTCCATTCCATATCTGCACCACGGAGGAGTCAGAAAAGCTCTGGGCCACTTTGGGACACTACCAAAGGAGAACAAACAATTGTACACTTCTTTGACTGAAATACACCCTCCAGCAATGTCATATTAAAAAGAAAGGACACTCTTCTATGATTGTCTATAGAATTTACTGATGTATCCCATGCTTTTAATTTGAAGCAAAGGGACTGTCTCTGGAGCAGTAAGACTGGCAATGTGCAATGGACATTGGTCCAGGGTTGAGTATTCTTCAAATACAGGGCAGAAATTCAGAACAGATTTCACATTACTTTGTCACAACACATGATTGTATTATCAATATGTTGTTATAAGATGACTTCTTATAAAAAAGTGTAATAATAACATTAAGTGGTGGCAAACCAGCCAACTGTATTGGCAAAATCAAAACAAAATAAAAACTGGAATAACACCTCTGTCTCACTTCATAACAGTTCCTATCCTGCTCTCATGAGACAGCAGTGGAGCACCAGTGAAATGCTGCTCCTCAGAGTAAAAACTTTTATAGATGGAATAAATGATTCTCATTCCTGGATGTAACTGAACTGTGCATGTGAGGGAGAGATCGATCATAGAACTTGTCTTCATAATGTGTGCCAGGCTCTTGAGAATAATAAATGAAATAGCAATCCACCCACACTCCTTTTTTATTGCTCATGTTTGGGGTGTGGAATAGCCAGAGCTGGTGGTGCTCTGGAATTTGATTTCCCATCCTTTTCCTTTTGTATGACAGAATCCACAATAACTGACACCCTGCAAGAGGATGGCAGTTTGGCTTTCCTCTGTCTCTTAAAAATAATTTAGAGAGGAGAGGTGGTATTCCTGTGGGGTATGGGTGAATTGGTGTGGCAAAAAGACCCCTGTTCATTTAAAATCTTTGACTTTTTCCTTATTTTGAAGTTTAAGTGGAGATGGAATTTTAGGCTCTTGTGTCCTTGTGTTGCTTCTCTGAACCTCTCAGGTTCCTGACCATAGTTAAACCAATTGCATGTTTGGCTGTGATTTTTGTGAATGGTAATTCGCCTTCTGCTAATTTTTTCTGTGAGAACCACCATCAGTTCTGCATGTCAAGTCATTAAATCAAGTGTAACTATTTAAAAACTTCAGTCAACATCATTGCAAAGCTGACTTCTCTCTCATTCTGTAAATACCCATTTTTAATAATTTGTTTTATAGCTTTAATGCCTCCCCCCCCTTCCTCAAGAATAAGTCTTCCAATCAGAAGTCTGGACTGGCACACAAAGCAATGCATAGAGCATCACGCTGTGAGTGCTCTGTTTCACTTCTGTTCCCGTAGGATTAGGAGAAACACCATTCATCTATCACTCTGACTGCTAGTTTAGGAATATATTTCCAACACTCACATGTTATATGGCAATAATTCAGTTGCAGTAGCTACCATAATGCTTTCATAGTACATTGCAAGTTTGAATAAACAGTGGAGGGAAAATAACTTCCCTGCAAGAATAGACTACCTCAAAGCAGGCTTGAAGCCAGAAAAATGGTAAAAACTAAGTTAAATCCCTGCTTTCTGGTTCTTTTGCAGGCGGGTTGAAACCCCCTTAAAAGGTCTTTAAGGTCTCTTCTAACACAAACTACCCTGTGACTCTATGATTCTGTGAATTAAGATCTATTGTCCTATGAATTGCATTAGATATTTAAAAACTACAGATACCTTTTTTTGTTCAAGGAAGTTCATTGTGGATGTCATTTTTTTCAGTTCTGCTCACCAGTATTCTTGTCTTCGTGGGAAATCTCTAAAGCTCACAGCAATGCAATGGGCCCTGTGCAAAATACAGTAGATTGCAATAAAATGTAGGTGGAAAGTGTAGCGTAAAAAACTATATAGTTTTTTACATGTTTTTTTAAATTAATCCTGTTTAATTTTGTCTTTGTTGAGACACAATTAATTTGTATTTGCACAAGACCCTGGAACACACCAAACTGCTCCTTGGGGTACAGGAAATCGTGGTCTGGGAGGTCACTCTGTTTCAGTCAAAAATGAGGTGGACTTGGGGTGTATTATTAAACTAGACAGTGACCAAGAAGATTCCTTCCTACTGGAGTATCATCATCAGCTTTTGAGTGATCACACTTTGACCTGAGCCAGGTCACATTGTCCCAAACAATGTCCAGCTCTGGGGCCCTCCACACAGGAGAATGAGGACCTGTTGGAGCACTTCCAGAGGAGACCATGAAGATGGTCAGAGGGCTGGGGCACCTTTCCTATGGAGTCAGGCTGGGAGAGCTGGGGGTGTCCAGCCTGGAGAAGAGAAGGCTCCAGGGAGACCTTAGAGCCCCTTCTGGTGCCTAAAGGGGCTTCAGGAGAGCTGGAATGGGACTTCGGGAGTGCCAGGACAAGGGGAAATGGCTTTAAACTAAAGGAGGGTTGATGTAGATTGGACAAAAGGAAGAAGTTTTTTATAATTGGGGTGGTGAGGCAGTGGCACAGGTTGCCCACAAACATTCACTGTGAGGTTGGATGGGGTTCTGAGCAATCTGATCTGGTGGAAAATGTCCCTGTTCACTGTAGGGCAGAGGGACTAAATGGCCTTTAAAGGTCCCTTCCAACCCAAAACATTCTATGACTGTAACCTCCTGGGAGTCAGCAGAGGCCAGGAGCTCTCCCCACCACATGGGTTGGGTGTGGCCTCTCTCTTAGGAGAGCACTAGCAGACAGAGGTGGCTCTATGGTGACTGCCCTTGGACACACGGCGTGGACTTGGGGTATTTTAATTGAGAGAGTGAAAATTGGAGGGCATAAATCAGAAGTAAACAACTGTGAGCTCTTCTGTTCAGGATGGATCTGAAAGATGGTGCTGAACTACTCAAATTCCTTGTACTAATTTGGAAAAGGTGTACAGAGAAAATAAGCAGGAAGTGATTTCGGAAGAGCTCTGAGACCTTTTTAGTACCACTGTGCTCATTTCACTGGCCAAAATGATGCCAGTGTAAGTGCTGGGGATGGGGAGAGTCATTACTCTTTAGGGAGTATCTGTTCCTGCAGGGTGTATCAGTAACAAACTGAAATTTGATTTAAAGCCCAAATGGAAAGTAGAGACAACATACAATAGAAACTGCATACTGAAAGACAAACTAAGAACTTTTTGTTTACTAAGCATTGATTCTCAGTGCATGTCTCTTTTGCTCTCTAATTTTGATGGTATTCCTATTTTTCTTCCCAAAGAATTATTTTTTACTTCCTTGCTGATACCAGATTCTTATTGACAGAATCTGTATTTTGGGACAGAATCTTTGTATTTGGTTGACTGCTGGCTTCTGTTATCTCACAATTTTGTGCCCAAATCTAATAAATTGTTAATTTTTAGAATAACAGTTTATTAACCTTAAACCTTCTTTGATTTTAACAGCTACATCTTATGAAAAAATTCATCCTTGGATAAGATTTGATAGTGTAATAGCTGTGGGGTTTTTGTGCTGTTCTTTACTAAACATTGTCAAATATGGGCAAAGGGATGCCCTTTGGCAGGACACGGAAAGACAAGCCATACCATTAAATGCCTTAAATCTTACATTTTTTATGGACTAAATAATTGCAGCCCTAAATGTAAACCTAAGCATCATCCTCACCTGTGAGTCCTGGCCAAGTAAGAGTAGGAAAAGGATTTATAGTGGCTAAATAATGTACAGAAAGAGGAATGGGAAAGTTCCTACCCAAGGACGTGAGATTCCTGGTACAGTGATGAAAACAAGACCAGGATCTCATTTTCTCATCCCCTTAAGCTGTTTTGAGAGCTTAGTTCATCATTTCCACAAGTTGGGCTGAATTTTGCTTAGTGGTACCTGCCTAAAAGTTTAAACATCCCTGTAACTTTGTCTGGCTTCTGTACTCAGAAATGAGAGAGAAACAATCCAGGGGGAAGTTCATTTCTAAATCAGAGGAAAAAAAAATATTTTTCTTTGCCTTTTTTTTTTT
>VYZQ01007731.1:39872-60711 GCA_013400655.1 Mystacornis crossleyi | reverse complement strand
TTTTCCTTTTTTTTTTGTTTTTTTTTAATTCCTAGAAACATCTAAGTTACATTTAAGTGTAGTTCATGAGATATTAAGCAAAGTACTTCAAGTGCCTCCAGGATGATTCTGTTTGGAGACTCAAGATCTGTGTGTGCTGTGGGACCTTGATGATACAAAAAACCCACTGTAATGATGATATATAATAGAATTTAAGGTCGCACCAGCTCCCTGTTTACTCTCTACTGCTTTTGATGTATGTAGATGCCAAGATTAAAAAGAACTTAGATGAAACATCAATCAACATAAAACCCTTTATCCTCTAGGCAATGGGTTTTTTTTTTCAATACTGCAAAATGGAGGGTAGGAATGCAAATATAGAAGCAATTAATTCCACTGCATCAGTCCACCCAGTGTTTCCAGATGAGTACAAAGAGAGCACGACTGGTAGCAAATCAACTCTAAATTTGCTGTCTTGGCATCAAAGTATTTGTAAGCATTATTTGGTATAAAAATAAGCCTGCTGGTATTAATGGTTTCCCTGATTACACATTGCTTGGGAACGTTTGGGATAGTGGGAAAGCACTGTTTCTCTTGGGCAGTGGTTGAATTGGTTAAAAGTAAACAGAAAATAAACAGAAACAGTTTTTCATTATTATCTGTATGGCTGTAAATGTGTCATCTCTTTGGAATGGGAAAAAGCTCTTGAGCGGAAAAGATTTCTTGTTACAGCCTGTATCAATAGACTTTTTACTCTGCTAAATCTAAGATTATTGGCTTTTTCTCACATTGAGGTTGCTTGCTATAGTTACATAAAGTGGCCTATTTGTTTGGGTCTTCAGTCCTGGTAGCATTTTGGTGAATATTGCTCATGCTGCAAATTTAGTCAGCTTTGCTGGGAGGGGAAGGTGTTATTTGCTTTTCTGTCTTTTAGTTCTTTGAGTATTATTTTTTGCCACTGTTTGCTTTCCCTGAGGAAGAGGAAGATTCAGGGATGTTGTATTTTTGACACCCAAATGATTGTGTTTTAACTTAAATTTTGGAAACAAACTTTATATATGTATTATTTATATCTGTGATTAAATGTAGATGCACGTGCTTATAAACAGTATTTCCATGGAGCTTTTGATTAGGAGCCAACTACAAGACTAACAAAACATTCTCCTGAGTGTGTTTTAACGTGTTTAACGTGTTAGATATACTAATCATGCTGTATTGGTACTCACAACAGAGTTACTTTTTATGTAAACTTTGGAGAATTGGGATCAAGGATTGATGCTGAAGTCTGACAAAGGTCCCATTGGTAGAAGGTTATTGAAACTCCAGTCGTAAGTTAAATTAATTAAACAAATTTGTGCTGATAGCGATTTGTATTTTTGGGGTTGTGTAGAGATGCAATAATGCAAATCTTGTCTACAAGACAGGGTGTAACTCAGATCCTTTGAGGTGGAAGGGGTTTTTTTCAGATCTTTGAACCTTTATGTAGCAAATTGCTATCTGTTAAGCTCCACTAAGCCTAGTATTGGAGTCCTTTCTGAATGAAGAAAAAATGACAACTTTTTATTTCTTATGGTAAGATGTTAACCAGGTCTACATTGAGAAGAGTTCAGTCATATTAAGTTTTTCAGAAGGATTTCATCACTAGCATAAAACCATTTTCAAGACTGTTTTGCACAGGGTTCACAAAACTCAACAACCCATGGAGCTGTAACACAAGTGAAAATGATGTAAGAATTTCAAATACAATATTACTCTGTAACATTTCCACTTCTTATTTGTTGCAAGGAAGAGGTTTTCTGACACTGTTGTGAAGAGTGAGACTGAAATCTCGGCACAGAGACCCAGTATTTTGGGTAGAAATCTTCACAACCACTTGCTTCTCTCACTGCCACCTGGAAAACTCCATAGGCAGGAGCACCTTGGGCTGTCAGCCACTGTGTGACCAAGCGTCAGTGTGCTCCTGAATTTCTCTTTCCTTCCATTTAAAGATTTAAATCACAAAAAGCTTTCTGTGGAAGAAAATAATGTCTTCTGACAAATGAAGACAATAGAGGAAGGCTCTCTATGGCATGCAATAGAGGGGAGATTAGGGTGTTCTTCTGTTTCAGCTGCTGCAGAAAAGGGGTCTGAGATGTAACGGATAAGGTCCTGGATTTAACAGAGAGGGGAGAAGAGTCACAAGCCAATATTAAGGAAAGGATTTTTTTTCTGCTTCATCCATAGGAGGCTGATGCAAGCCCCTCTGCCTAAGGCAGTGCCAGGCTCATTTATCTGAAAGTTCATTTATTTCCAGACATCACAGGTATAGCAGAGAAGCCCTTTTTCCTCTGCTTACTCAGTTTATTCACTAAGGGAATAGCACTGACTTTCTCAGTATTAGACTCCAGCCAGGAATAAAACCTGGTTTGAATCAGGCCTATGGGTTAACCCTGCAAATACTTCCTACAAAATAACTGAGAATCCTTTTCTTTCAAACTGGCATTTGCCCTCTAATAGCAGACTGAGCAAGCTGTGTGTCACCATGCAGATGACAGTATGCAGCATACTGTCAGTCTGCAGCATACAGATGACATAGACGAGCATTGGAAGTAGTTTTCAGGCTGCGCTCCAGTTAAATATAGCCAAAATGAGCTCAGATCTATTGAATTGCACCACTTAAAGTGGGGAAAAATCTATAGAGGGTTATTGAATACAAAGATGTTGAATTTAGTTAAAGAACTGCTTGAGCCACAGATCACTGGGTGCTGTATGACTATTGAAGAAAATAATTATCATAAGCTTCTCTTCTAGTTATACTGATCATGCCTTGCTACTGTTGGAACCTGGGAAAAACAGAGATTTGTTCTGTCCCTTCTTTTGCATATTTAGTTCCTTTCCTCCTTTTGTTATATTTAATTCTTCTTTTTCTGCTTTTATTTTTGGTTTGGCATTTTGTTTTTTGTTTTACCACCTGACCACAGGATTAGCCAGCACTAGTGCAATTTTTCTCCTCAGAAATAAAGAGGTCAGTTTGGTTCCTGGGCTATATTGCTCATGGTATTTGAATGAAATTACGCAGTGTTTTGTGAACCTTGGTATTTGATGGAATTCAGGGAGGATTTCATGAACCTTTGTCATAGGCACTTAAGCAAAAAATGGAGAATCAGTTGATTCACTCAATAGTCTCTATCTCCATATTGTCATCTTCCTCTGAGTAAATTCCAGACCAAAATCCAGCATTTCATAAGATTTGATTACCTATTACCCAGTTACTAAGGTCAAATATTGTCATTTTTTTCACATTTGCTAAGCCAAAAGGGGCCAAACCTTCCCACCTACATTCACACTTGGATTCAGGTATCATGAAGAAAGTCAAAGGATCTGTTGCTAAGGTGAAAGGTCACTATGGTAATGCAGTAGTAAACACATTGTTTCGTAGGGAATGAGAAGTACTAGCATTTTTGTTTTAAAGCTCATTCTGATAGGACTTGTAACCACAAGCTACACTTTTAACCTGGCAGACTATCCCTAAAATGGGGTCCTATGGCCGATTTTTTTTATAGGGGATGTGATTTTAGAGTCAGAATAAGAACACAAGTTCGATGAGGAATGCAAGGTATGCAGGTTAATGTGATTTTACTTTCCATATAAACTAACAGGAAGGAACTAAAGTGAGCACAGGATATTTCACAACCAGAGTAGTTGCCTCCCCTTGTACTGCATTTTCTGGAAGCATAAACTGACAGAGGGGAGGTTAAGATTAGACAGGAGGAAGAAAATTCTTTACTGTGAGGGTAGTGAGACACTGGCACAGGTTGCCCAGAGAAATCGTCCCCATCCCTGGAAGTGTCCAAGGCCAGGTTGGATGTTGCTCTGAGCCACCTGGTCTAGTGGAAGTTGTCCCTACCCATGGCAGGGGGTTGGAACCAGATGATCTTAAAGGTCCCTTTCAGCCCAAACCGTTCTGTGATTCTGTGATTCTCTTTATGCATGAAACTCAGACATGATTAGCTGCTGGATCTTATAAACGAAATAAAAGCAGTAATTCATAGCATGGCAAATAAATACTGAGTCATGATCCAGAGCAGTCAAATGTGTGGAAAGCAGGCCCGGCATTCACAAGGACCTTGTTGACAGGCTGGAGAAATGGGCTGACACGAAGGTCAGCAATAGTAAATGTGGATGCTGTAACCCCATGCAAGGGTACAGCTCGTGGGGCAGCCACGTGCTGGGCTGTGCCAGCAGGGGTTACCAGCAGGTCAAGGGAAACAATGATTCCCCATGATCTGCCTCTTGTGAGAATACATTTGGAATCTGTGGCCAATTTTGTGCTCCCAAGCACAAGAAAGACTTTGAAATACTAAAGCAGAGGGTCACCAAGAAATACAGGGGGTACATATGATGAAAGACTGAGAGGCAAAAGCTTGCTTATCCTGAAAAAGAGGAGGTAAAAGGGAAATTTCATTGCTGTTTTCAATGACAGGAGGAGATGGAGCCAGACCCTGCTTGGATGTGCATGGTAAAGGACAGAATTTGAACTGATACCTAATAGAAGAAAAACAGTTCTGATAAAAGATTGAAAGTGATTGGCCAGAGAGGCTGAGGAAGTCTCCATCTCTGGAGATATTCCAAACTTGGTTGGTCAAGATGCTGAACTACTTGATCTAATTGGACCTTTTATGAGCAGTCAAACTAGAGATCTCTGGAAGCCCCTAAAAATTTTCTGATATAAATTATTCTACCATCCTGTGATCGTGCACTGAAGTTTCCCATTTCAGATATTAAAATGGCAGGTGGGGTAGAAATAGAAGAGCTTTTATAAAGCAAATAGATGATAAACCATCTCACATTTCTAAAAACTGTTTAAATATCTAGATAGCATATAATTGGACTTTCCAGCTTCTGCAGTTTCTGTAATCTGTAGCTGCTGGTATTTCCTGGAATAGATGTTTTATGTACATAAGGAACAGGGTTTTCTGTCTTTCATTTTGTCTCGGTTGCTGTGGTTTATTTTATCTATAGTGTTGCTTGCTGTATTCTTCCGTAAGAATATGAGCTGGCTGCTGTGCAAAATTGCACTTGGGGGTAGCTTCACACATCTGCTGCAGCGAAGGAACCAGGAGCAGCAAGATTTCCTAAGTGTCTGTTGAAATGGTAAAATACAATTAAGCTCTGCATGTAGCTAAATGGGAGATGCGTCCATTCCCAATCCACCAGAAAAAGGACCTGCAGTGTTCCTACAGAACAGCATGGGGAAAATGCTGCCATAGATTATTCACTCGACCCGGAGCAGCATGATACCCATTTGGATCCTTGGCCCCTCAAACTTTAAATTTTGTCTCCTCTATTCTTTCTTTCTGCTTTCCCATTTTGTCAAAATTTAGTATACCTAGTCAGGTATATGCTTTCATTAAATGACTCAGAAAAGGTTCTTTTAATTTGTATAATCAGGAAAAACAGTAGCAGTTCTCATTTTCAGATAGTTACTGTACATAAAGTCCTTATGGAGTGCATATGCAGAGTTTATTCTTGCAGACATTCTTGTAATTAGCATTCAAGCCTTCTAATAATCTGGGCTTTGCATTAAAATAACTTTAAAACATGACAGAAATTAGTCATAGCTGCTGCTTTGGCTTGATGAAGTGCGTCTACAACTGGACCTAAATTTTGATGGAGGACAAGACCATAATACTGTCATTAGCAAAAATGCTGAGTTTGCATAGAGAGGAAATTTTGGGTAATAATTTATGTGAATTCAGTAAGATCTTGGTCAAGTAGAGGGCCACAGATGAACGTGTGTGTTTATGCGTTCAGAAGTAGCTCTTAACTTCTTTATGCAGGTAGTGGCAGGGTTTTGTAATTTCTTTGGCATAAGGAAGGACATAGTATCTTCTTTGGTGCCTGTATCATGTGTGCTGCACTCCTGGTATGCTAAAAGACATTTCTGCAGGGCAATGGAGAGAAAGCAATGCAAAGTGGTTGTACAAAAAAAATACACTGATACATATCTTTTATTCTCAGATAATTTCTTAACATCTTCTCCGCACGCTGCTTTTGAGTGGCACATGTGAGGGGCAGGGACAGTGACTCCTTGGTCGGAGCGTTTAACTGTTGTTGAAACTGCCTCCGGAACTTCGGAAGCAATCATTAAATTTGGGTTTCCATTTGATCAAACGAAAGAAGGACGGGTAGTCTCTGTCAGAGGGCTGGATTTTATTTCCCAGGGCTAACAGCCATTTCCAGGACTTTGTCAGACCTACTGAGAGTTTTTTCTCCCATTGTCAGATGGTATTATTTAAAATCAGTTCAACCACTTGTGTGGGATCCATATCCTATATCATACAGCGACTCTGACAAGAAGATGCTTTTACTGGGAGTGTTATTCAAAGCACTGTTGATTTTCTCAGGCTGCGGACATCTGCAGAAAAAGCTTGTAGAACATCCAGCATCTGGTATCAAGCCCTCGCTCCTTACACAGACCATATCAAACAGTCTGGAAACAGAACACGTTCCCTACATCCGCTTGGAAATAATTTTTTTTTTGTGTGTTTATTGTAGATGTATTAGCTGTCAGCTCGTATCATCAGCTAATTATTTTATATCTGAAAATGATAATGGCATCCTCAGATGTACTGAAGTCAGGCAGATTTCCAGCTACTAATCACACCCTTTGTAAAAGGGGAGTTAATTCTCGACGTACCTCAGGGCTGGAGATCTGATTTCTGGTTCCAGTATTTAGAGGAATGCATTGCTGAGATGGCTCTTGTGCCTTGCCAGCCTTGGTACCCTGAGCTGTATTTTAAAGAAAGAGACAAAAAATGCTGCGGGAGATGTTAGCATCTTTGAGTGCTAGATTTGACTCTAAAATGCTGGATTTGACTCTAAAAATGTTGGAAAAATTCAGAAACCCTGAGAAATCCAAGCTACCACCAATGCAGAGTAATTTTTCTCCAGGATGTGTGAAGACATGAGAGTCTATAGCAACTTCTGGCAGCACAGTCAAGTAATTGATGCCAGACCATGGCTGTTTGTGTTGCTACACCTTTAATTCTAAATGCACTTCAACCTTCTAAGCTGTGCCTCAGAATCTTTGTATTAAAGATATTTTTCTTCACATCCCAATGATGTCAGATTGTGAATTGCAATATTTTGAAAACATTTTTTTCATTTTTCTGAGTAGGGCTATGTTACTTTCTAAATTTTTCCTTTTTTTTATAGATCTTTGATTCACTTTGGAGCCTCTCCACCTCCCTAAANTCCCTATTCCTGAGTGTCTGTTTAATCCTTCGCTCAACACCAATGGATTATCCCAGAAGATGTCAAAGGGAAAATCTAAATAAAATGTGAGAAATCCCTAGAAATGTGAACAAGTTTTGACATTTCAAAAATTAAATAATTTTTATTTTCACATTAAATTTACAAAGATTTCAGTGGCCAGAGATTGGAAAATCAATCTTAACTATGGCATATACTTAACATTTTTATAGCTGATTTTTAACTGGAATTAAAGATGAGGCTTTTTTTTCAGGAGGAACTCTTTCAAACTTCTTGAATTCAAAGCTTTCTACCTTTTAAAAATCAATTCTTGCATAAAAATAGAATCAAAAAAGAAGAAGAATTTTTCCTATATGGTATTTGTTTTCCCCTTCTGGAATTGACTAAATATTTTGCATGCTGAATTGAAAGGTGCTAATTCCTTTGGAAGGGATTCTTTTCACTGTAAACAATTTTAAGAATGTGTGCAGGGAATTGTGTCCTGATGTTTATTTCTGTAACAGACAGATTGAATGAATATTATGTTCAAGAGCCATTATTAGTGCAGCATAAAAATTTGTGTATCAGACACTGCAAATTAGGAAGATGGAAATTAAATTTCCCCAAATTTGCCTTTTTTTAAAAATATCTGAATACTCCTTATGTCCTTTTAATTGATGATTAGAAATAGAACAGTGACTTCTCTCCTGTGATGGGGCTTAGAGGTGCTGTGCTGATTTAGAAAAACTGAAAATCCCAGCAGTTAGTTTAATAATTCATAATTAAATTTAAAAATCAGGTTATATTTAAATGAATTATTTTAAAGTGATTTAAATTTATGTAATTCTACAGTGTGCACTTACACTGAAGACTGATGTTGTTGCTTTGAACTATTATCACATTATTATGGCAGTTTAGAAATGTTTCAAGGTATTTTCTAATTATACATATCTCCAAATGAAGTAAAGTTAGGCAAAACTTTTTCTTAAATCATGGAGTCATAGACAGAATAAATAAATGGAATAGAACAAACTGTAAAATCATAAATAAATATTTTTAAATGCTCTTAGTAAATCAGAATATTCTACCTGAAATTTTGTAATTGCTTATAATTGTGATACACTGGTAGAAGTTATTTTTGTGGGTATGTGCAGCTAATATGAATTTAGATTTAGAAAAAGGAATGTCCAGTATTCGTATATTTAGAGAGTACATCAAAATCCTTACTTTTGGAACTATAACTAATATCCCATATCCAGCTCAATTTATTAATTAGTACAACATTATTCAGTATAGTTGAGAGTTTCAGAGGTCGCTGGCATTCAGGTACCTTCTGAGGGATATGAAGGTCTGTCTTCACTGAATCAAATCTTGTTGCAAAGTAGAGGATGTTTAAAATAATTGCATGCATACATGGAGCGATAGAAGTCTGCTGTAGGGTTTAGCTGAGGTGGTGTTAACATTAGCTCATTATATCAATATTTGTCAGATTCAGTTTCTCCAGGGTTGTTTCTTTGGAAAGCTGCATATATTCATTATCAGTTTAAACCATCAGCACAAGAACTGCCTTTGTCTTGGAAATATAAATAAAGACTTGTCAGTGGAAGATGAGGACTTTCCCGCCTTACAAGTGAAGGGAGTGTGTAACAAAGGCTGCAGAAGGTTGAAGTTTCAGCTGAAGGTATTACTTTCATGGCTTGTCCAACGCTAAAAAACTTTAAAATATTTCACAAAAATGTTACTTCTAATGTGTTGTTTTAAATTCTATATTACTTAAGCAAATATTTAAATATTATATTAGTTTTTCTGCATACTTGACATGAATATAATTCTACTTTCCTGCCAAGTATGTCAAAACCCAAATTCACTTTCATTTGCCAGGGTAAATGTTAATTTTGTTTTCCCACATAATGTGCTCTTTAAAGTGTCACCAGGACACCAAATCTGATGGCTTTTTAATAGAGACACGGTAGGAGTTTTTAGCTTTCATTAGGAAACAGGATAAACTATCAGTAAAGCTTATGCTAATGAACCCATACACAGTAGATGCTCTTTGCTCTCCTTCCCCGCATCTCAGCACTTCAAAAAAAAAGGATTCCCATCAAAACTATTGTTGTGGTACCTCATTTTTTATAAACGCCTGAAGGGTCTGTAGTAGGAAGGGGTGCTGGGAGAGCAGAAAGGAGACCAGCATATGCAGGACCATTTCCTCTGTCAAAGGTGAGCTGGGATGCCTCAGCGAGGCTCCCCAAAACAACTGCTTGGTTTGTTTTGCCATGAAATGGGTGAGATTATTTAAGAGATTGTTCATTGGGAGGTCACTATTAAAAAACTGTGGGTTTGCTACTTTACTATTTATGTTACAGAACATCAGCCTATGCTTGCATAGTTTTTTAACAGTCATTGAGTTTCATCCTCCAGTCTTAACCAAACTACCAAAACCTGTGTTCACAAACTAAAATATTGAATTTTCTGTTGTTAAATGATATATCAATAAAGTTTCATCTAAAAGTTTCGGTTCTGCTTCTGATGCAAAATGGAATGTAACTGGTATAAGTATTGCTGTGAAATTTTTATGCATTTCAAAAAAAAATTTTTTTTTTTTCAGTTTTCCCTGTGTTTTTTCCAAAGAAGGGAATGGGGATGTTTAATAAGAGAACTCTTATAGTGGCTTTGGATGGTGGAGATTGTTTTGAATTAATGACAGCATATGTTTCTTTGGTTTTATGCAAATGCTTAATAATTTTGTGGTATATTTATCAATGGGCATGGTGTAACGGTCTAGCTAAATAAGTTGTTCCAAATTAGGCAAATTAGCTGATGGTTTAAATTAGCTTGACTCCAAATGCTAAATCATGTCGTTAAACCCCAGAATCTTCATGTTTTCCTTTTCCTTTCTGACATTAGAAAGAGCAAAGAGAAAGTAGGTTAAAAAAAAAGAATCATTTGCCAATTAAACAAACTGCCTTTGGGAAAATGGTCTCTTTATGATTCTATTTCTCATGTATATAGTGGAGATAATTCTCACAAGACTAATATGAAGACAAATATGATTGTATTTAAAGAAATTAAGAAACAATAATGAATAGCAGCATAGAATTTTCTGCATAGTTAAATAAATAAAAACATTAAATAATACGATTAACTTTTGACAGAGGAAATATTTACATTGGGCCAAGTTCTGTTCTCAGTGAATGGAGTCTCAATTAAAATCAAAAAGAGCATCATGCTTTTGTTCAAAACCTGTCACTTCAGACAGCAATTTTTAGGGTCTCCTTTCCTTACTCTTCATACCTGACACATTGTGAGGTTTGATTGTGCTTTTTTTACTCCCCTAGCCTGTGCAAGCTGGGAATACACAGCTATGGTGCATCATGGCATCACCACACACAAGCTTTGCACTACTTTAGGATCAATGCAAATTAACCATAATCTTTGAAATGATCCTCAAATATTATTAATTCAGCCTTCATTTGCACTTGGCCATGCTCAGATGTCAAATCAGTAGCAGAACCCAGGTAGTGAATTTTGCATCCAGTTCTCTTTCTGGTCAGGAAGTCTGGGCTCTTCAGAAGGCAGTGAGCAGCCAATTTCAGCTTGTGGACTTGGGACACATCTCTTATCAAATGCTTTGAAAAGTCAAAAAATCACAAAATGGTTTGGGTGGGAAGGGATCTTAAAGAACTTCTTGTTTCAGCCCCCTGCCATGGGCAGGGACACCTTCCACTATCCCAGGTTGTTCCAAGCCCCATCCAGCCTGGCCTTGGACACTTCCAGGGATGGGGCAGCCACAGCTTCTCTGGGCAACCTGTGCTGGGGCCTCTGCACCCTCACAGCAAGGATTCTCTTCTCAATATCCCATTAACTCTGCCCTCTGGCAGTAGGAAGCCATTGCCACTTGTCCTGTCCCTCCCAAGTCCCTGGAAGGAGCTCTAAGGTCTCCTTGGAGCCTTCTCTTCTCAGGCTGGACATCCCCAGCTCTCCCAGCCAGGCTCCATAGGAAAGGTGCTTCAGCCCTTTGAGCATCTTCATGGCCTCCTCTGGAACCATTCCAACAGCTCCATATCCTCCTTTATTGAGGACATGCACATCTCAGGCAATGTACCCTGAGATGTTCAGACTGTTTTTCTAAGGGAAGCATTTCTTCTTTAGCTCAGTGTATGACTCACTTATTCCCTGAATTTCATGATGTGATTTTTATCTGGAGTTCCATGTCCTGCAATTATCAAATTAGAAAGGCTTTTCCAAAAGAGTAAATCCCTAACCACAGAATTAAGAGTCAGTGGTGTAAATACCACAAGCTGAGAAATGTCTATGTGCTTCTGGTATTAAGGAAGCGATACATTTTTGAGTACCATTCTGTATCGTTCTCAGGTTCCAGCAGACTCTCCCAGACAGAATAAATCCAAGTAATTTTGCATTCTCCAGTCGTATGCCAAGGACAGAACATCTATTAGCATTTAATTCCATGTATTTTAGTTTTAATTAATTAATTTTAATGTTTTCCTTTAAGACATTCATGAATACACTTGCACAAATTCATCATAAAAGTTGATAGATTTGTATTTTTCATGGAAAATGGCTGAGCTAAACTATTTTACTCATGTATTGTAGGTGTAGCCTTAAATTGGGGGAGGTGTTTGTAGGGTGGCACACTACAGCTATTGATATCAATGGGAGTTTTGCAGGGGACACTACAGAATCAGGGTTTCATCTCTCAGTTGTAAGACCACATCGAGACTTGGCAAGTGGATTACTGTACTGCACACCAAATTCCTTGTACATATAGCAAAAAATTTGTGTCTTTTCAATTTGTGCATGTACATTTTGCCATTATTTTGAAAGTTAATCTTTTTTTAAAAAAAGCTTTTTCAAGAAGCAACCTAACTGAAACAAAAGAAAACTTTAATGATAAACCTTTGTCATTTTCTGACTGAAAGAACATCACCTGCCAAGGATGCCTGCGTGGATATGCCTGTAGCATTATATTGCTTGTGAATCTCCAGCACAGAATGGTAATTATTCTTGTGCAGGATGGTGCTGTCCCAAAGAAAGGCAGGTACTGTGACAATTGGCTGTTTCACTGGGAATGGATACAAGACAAATCTGTTTTATTCAAGGGAAGGGAAAAGACAGAATTAGAATGATTAAAAATAAGGTAACAGGATTCAAATTATATGTATTGTTCATATGGTCTGAAATTTACTCTGCTTTCTGCCAATCAAAATTTTCCCTAGTCTTCTTATGATCCTCTTTTTAAAGTGAAGCTTCAGGAGGGCATTTCACAGTGTCTGGCAGCAGGCCTGATTCACAGAGTTACCCTTACAGGATGATGAATTTCATCACAATTGTTTCTTACTAGTATGTACCTTGGGTTCACTTCCCTTCCTTTTCAACATAGAGTAGGAACAATGCTCCTGAGGACTTCTTCCTCCTTCGTTTCTCATTTAAGCTTAGCAAAACTGTAAAGTCTTTTTAGAACCATATATTGATGGTGTCTATTCACAGGTCAGTTTTACCATGTTTTTTTTTTTTTTTTTAATTAGGTTTACTCTCTTACTTGAATTTACCAGTTAAAGCCAGTGAGTGAGATGGCTGATCCCCAGCTGTTCCCAAACTGCCCTACTGCTCGGTTTAACAAACTGTAGTGGGTGCGTTTCTTAAGAAATTGTGGCTGTAGAGTGAACTATTCTGGCCATGTTGTAGCTGGGTGAATAGATAGAATATGTCTGGGAATTGAATTTCACTTAAACTGAGTATGGCTAGGATTGATTGCCAGGTTAACTTTGGGTTGAAACAACCTCTTTCACCTCCTGCCATTCCACTTAGATCAGTAGGAGCAGGACTGGATCTCCCAGCTCTCTCCCACACCCAGGATGGTGAGGAAGTGTGTGAGGTGTGTTGTGCCTGTACTGCCTGGGCCAGCCTCCATCCAGGGCCATAAACAGCCTTGGAGCAAAAACCACTCCTTGAGTTTCTGGCCACACCAAACAGCGTGTTAGGTAAAAGAAACATTTAAAAAATAGAGTGTGATGGCTGATTTTGACTGCCACTAACAGAAAAAAATATAAAGCTCAGTATGCAAAAAAGGGGCTGCTTTGCTTGTCTGTGTCTCCCACACCTTGCAGTGATCCCTGTTTTGATGACTGCAAGATTTACTGGTGAGGTGCTAAAGCTGTTTATATGAACCTCATTCATGAATGGAAGCAGAGTCAGGGTAAGTTTTCAGAGGAATGCTACCCAGAAGATATAAAGGTATCCTCATATTAACATGGTATGTAAAGTTTTTCATGTACAGCCAGATGGAAACCACAGGAAAGTGCTACAATGTCCTCAACCCGAAAAGCGAGGGAAGTCAGTAGTCTTGATATATTATATATCAATATATCTCACATAACTTTTTTCATTTGGTAACATAGTTTATCCAAAATTATTTTATGTTTTTTGGAAAGCACTGATAGAAGATAGCCATAAATTTAACACATAGTTTTATGAAATTCATGATGATACTTATTATAGAAGAAAAAAATATTTTCTTGTAGAAATCAAAGGTATTCCATGAAATGGAAATGTTTCGTTTCCAGGTTCCTGCTCCACATTTCAGACTAGCAGTAATAAATTTAGACAAGGAATTTGGATATGATATGGAACTGGTTCAAATAAATACAGTATGTGTAGATTTTGCATATGTTCAAGGGCAAAGTATTATGGGGGCAGTGAGTCCCTATCATGAGGTCAGTTTTATTTATTCCTTAAGCAGTGAGATCATGACTGCTGGGAATTAATCCATTCATTTTGTTATTGTCTGTGCAATTTCATTTGCTTTCTTTCTTCATAATTCCCTTGAAATTTTTACATAATCTTAAATAGTCCTGCCAGCTCCCTTCCCCCTACTTATCTGCACATACTTTGCTAGATTACATGTTTCATGGTTCCGGGGAGATGAATGGAGTCAACGTTCAGCTGGGCATAAAGCTGCCTTTGTTTATTCTTGCATTACTTGGAGATCAGAGCAGGAACCGAATTTACTGAGTCATTTTTTGCTCTTGGCCCTTGCTTGGCCCTGAAATGGAAGTTGCCCTGTTGGTGGTGGTGGTGGTGCTCACCCCTCACTCATCAGAGGAGGATTCATTTGGTGTTTCTGAGGATGCCTGTGCTGTGCAGAGTAGACCTAATCCAGCATCCCTCGGGCTCCATTGCTGGTGGCCACAGNTAAAGTATATTCTAATTAATATTTAATACTTTTAATTAATTCACTTTCTTTTTCTTGTCATTTACAGTTGTAGATCCTTAAAATCTCTGTAACAATTGAGATTTTTAAGGTTTTAAGGTCTTAAACTCTGTTTATTGCGGGGGATGATGCTAATATTACTGTGGAGAAAAAAGCAAAACTATTTGTACTGTGAAAACACATTAAAATTGAGATCAGTTTGGTCTACCAGTAAAAGACCTCATCTTTTCTTCTAATATTGGGAACTTTGTTCTAAGCACATGGGCACTCAAAGCCCTTTTAACATCAAAGGCCCCAAGTTTGCTATGCAGATTTGTTCAGCTTAATGGCTGCTGCAGAATGTATGGTATGTATGGTATAAAAGGTGGGTAAAAAAATCCCCTGGATGTGTGTACTTTATAACCAAATCAAGTATAACATTTTAAAACTTATTGATCCTTCCCTGAGTGGTATTTTTATTTTCTGTGTAAAACTCTGAGTAAGAGTGAACTTTGAAAATGCTTACTCTTAACCCCCTCCCCTTTCTTTTTCTTTGCTTACCAAGTCAAGGGATTCTCAGAACAGTAAATACCTTTTTCCTCTATGTAACAGAAGTCTTCAGATAGTGATAATCCTCAGATAATGTCAAGTTTCAGAAGGCTAAAAATGTATTTTCAGCATATTTTGTAAACACTTCAGTACTGAGCTACCTTATGCTTGATTTCTCAGGTTTTATATTTAGTTGAGATAATTTTTCACAAAATTACAGAATGTTTTGAGTTGGAAGGGGCCTTAAAATATAATCTTTTTCCAAACCACCTGCCATGGGCAGGGACACCTTCCGCTCTCCCAGGCTGCTCCAAGCCCTGTCCAACCTGGCCTTGGACACTTCCAGGGGTGGGGCAGCCACAGCTTCTCTGGGCACCCTGTGCCAGGGCCTCCCCACCCTCACAGGGAGAAATTCCTTCCCAATATCCCATCTAATCCTTCACTCTGTCAGTGTGAACCCATTCCTCCTTATGCTGTCACTTCATCCCTGGTCCAGAGTCCCTCTCCAGCTCTCCTGGAGCCCCTTTAGGCCCTGGAAGGGGCTCTGAGGTGTCCCTGGAACCTTCTCTTCTCTGGGCTGAACACCCCCAGATCTCCCAGTCGGGCTCCATAGGAAATGTGCTGCAGCCCCCTGAAAATGTCCATTGCCCTACAACCGCCCTACAATTTGGGCCTTGACCCCCCTGCAGTTTTTGTCCTCCCACGCCAGAGCTGTCAGGCACAGCACACAGTGCTCTGCCATCCTCTAGTCTAAATAAGAAATAAATTATTTAGCACTCTCTTCTGGCAATATCAGCCCTTGCAGGGCGGCTCTGGTTTTCCCTGGGGTAGCCACCTGGCTCCTTTGAAGCCGCGATAGGCCCACAATGAGAGTTCTTGAGCAGAGGGAATCAGGAAATCACGCCACAAGATGAATATTTGAGCGGTTTGGGAAGCCAGCACCTTCATCCCAACATTGTTGCCAAGCACATGGGTGTCCAGCCGTGCCGCATACGTTTTTCAAATGTTCCAGTTTTGCAGCTCCTCAGCACATTTCCTCCAAACACGGAGCAGTCGCTGAGCAAGTTAACGTTTGGCCTCCTGCCTTCTTCCCCCCACACAAAGAGCTTTGTATGTCAAGTGTGAAAGCTTCAAACTGGAATAAAAATAAGATTTTTTTTCATCCTGGATGGTAGGTGACAACGTGCAACTCTTTACCGTTTTCTTTCCTTTCTCTTTTTAGTTCTTTATGCTGAAAGAAAGATATAATGCAACACATTTTTGGAAAACTAAGCAGACATTTACTGTGCCAGGTCCTATCTACTGCATCCTTCAGCATGTTCCAAGGAAAGCATGCAAAGTATTTTGACTCTGCTGTACAGCACATAACTCAGCTTCTTAACTGCTTAGAGTGACTAGTACTACTAGAGAGGGAGTAAAAACCATCTACTTTTAATTCTTTTGATAAACCAGTTGAGCAGTGTCATTGCTGCCGTTTGTTGTATCTGCTTTCAAGCTGAAGTTGCTTCAAGGTAGAGTTTCATTAGAGATTTCACTATTTCTTCTTCATGTCAGAAAAATTCCCAGTGAAGTGGCATTTATTTTGATGAAAGAGGACTTCAGTCCTGTTGGAGTGACTTGCTGCTCCCTCCAACAACAAAATTTGGAAAATTTCACTTTTATAAAGTTGAAGTTGTTTCTTAGTTTAAACATCCTGTATAATTTCTTGTTTTCAAAAAAAATAGTTGAGAGGGAAAAAAGAGAAACCAACCCTGTGAAAAAGGATAAGTAGATCTTTAGACCTACAGATAAAATTATTTTAACAAATTTTCGGTGACTTCCCTGACACTGAATCCCATTTTCTTTAAACTCTTTTGGCCTGAAGTCATGCTGTGTTCACAGTAATGTGCTCACTCCTTCCTCTCTCTTTTTATCCCATGCTATTGATTTGTTTTGAGTTTATAAAATATGCCTTAGGAGTGCAAAAGTAAGGAAACATTACATTTTTTCATAGCAGGGTGTAAGAGAAAAAGAAAAAAACACTGCTTCTGATCTTGAGAACTGAAGAGGAAAAAGATGATCTGATGTTGTCTTTGGGTTGGTGTTTCCTTAAAGATGATCCAGCTGTGCTACCCATCTGTTCATTTCTCCTGCATTTGCTGGTTATTTATGAACTATTCTAAAACTGGTAGGACTGAAGGAATGTCTGTCCTTATCCTTCAGACTGTGAGGTTCCATGCCATGATGTGTGGGTTCTTTTGTTGAAGTGAGTTAGGAAAAAAGTATAGTCCAGTTATTTATGACAAACACTGTTTTATTTTTTATTTGGTGGTGGTTTAGAGCATCACACTGGAATCCACCTTTAAGAAACAATTATTTAAAAGTGAGAGTTGAAGGAAAAAACCAATTCTATTTCACAGATATGTAGGTAATTTTACTAAATAAAAATATTCATACAGAGAGAAATCAATTGAAAGTATTTATTTAGTATATAAGAACAACATTAAATCCAGTATTTAGACAACTACTGTAGACAATTTGTAGAGAGAAATGAAGTCCCTATTGGAAAAATCCCTCAGCAGCACCTTTCTGTTAATAAACCTTTGAGTTTTTTCGCTTATAAAAGAAACTTCTAATTCTTATACTGAAACTTGTAGCCTTTCACACTCTGCATTTTCAGAGCTTTGTAGTCTATTTGCTGAGAGTAACCATTGCTAAATCATTTACTTTAACATAACTGCTTTGGAGATTAATCTGGTTTTGCAGTTTCCATATTACATTATGGGAGGTCTGTAAAAGTTAAAGCATCCTTGTCAAATTTCTACATGTTGGGGGTTTTTTATCATCTCAGATAAGGCTTTGAAGCATAATTCCTCACATTACCATGTCATATCATTTTGTTTTTCCATGCTTTCCTTGTTGTTTCAAGGGATTTTAAATCCCTGGAATGGCTGGATGTGAAGGGCAATAGCCAATGGCTTAACGTATAGGTGGCAACAGGAAAATAAAAGAATTACAGAATTTATACCGTATTGGAAAAAAAAAACAGCTTTTAAAATTATTTGAAGAAGTTATCTCTTAAATATGTGAAAAATTAAACCCAAAATTAGAGTCTTTTATAAAGCATAAAGTAAAATTGCACAAGGAATTTTACGACTGCTGGTTTTACAATGTATAACATGAGAAGTGTCCTGTGCTATGCAAAAGTTCGGATTAGATTATCTCTGTGATGCCTTCTGTTTTTCAATAGTATAGCTGGATTCATTCAGGGGCAAAGTTGAGTTCTGTAATGGGTTGAAGTTGCAGCATGGATTGTGAAAATTATTTGTCAAGGAATACAATCTCAGTCTTGACTTAACATCTTGTTGGAACTGATTAACTGAAAATTTTTACTAATATGAAATGGCAGCTTCTCAAAATGTAGTCAGGTTGCCAGAACCATGCATGGGAGAACTGGAAAATGCCTGAGTAGAACAGTTTCTACTGTGATGACTAAAGGTCCAGATACAGTGGAAGTGATTGACTGGGTAGATAAGACAAGAAAGGACTACCCAGGTGTGTTCCTGGTTAGTTTGTGTTTCAGTTTGCAGCTAATTTGAACTAATGTTGACTGTGAACCAGATCTCGTAAGTGATGGTTTGGATGGTTGTAGGAGAGTGACCTAAAAGGCAGAGAATAGAGGAAGAAACTGCGAATTTGAAGTGCTAGTTTTATTTCATTTACTTAATTTATTATTTACTTGCTTTTCCCTCTGATTTGAGAGCTGATAAGGCCAAATGCGGGTTGTATAGTATACATATAATACACTCCAAATACACTTACCAATAGCCCTTTTGTCTTCTGTTATATCTGATTGAAAAACTCTGTGATTTTGATTTCATCAGATGTAAAATTGTTCAGGGCATCAGAGCAAAATTCGTGTCTATGTGTGTGGTTTTTCCCTTGTTTTTTTGTCTTTGGTGTGAGCACACCTGTACTTTATGTTCTTTGTGGATGGTTTCTTGAGCCGCACGAACCCACTGCACAAGCTCAGTCTCAGTGCCATCAGCCACTCCTGACACCACTTTGTGTCTGTAGTGACAGTTCAGGTGTGATGATTTATTCATTGGATTACAGTTTGGAAGACACTTATATTCCTTTCCATGTTGTTTAAAATAATCTGCTTGACTGAGAGATTGGTCTGAGTTGTCTGCTTCTGACAGGGCCAATCATTCTTTTTAATCTGACTGCTGCTTCCTGCCTCTGGTATGTGAAGGATTTAATCTCTCGTGGAGACCAGATTTACCTTGTGAAAGTCACCCCTGCACTGTTGAAGTAAACAGAACTCAAGCGCCTGCTCCGACATCACCATGGACTTCAGAGCTACTTCAACTAAGATACAATTACAGCATCCTGTGTATGTGGAGGGGAGGGTGTGCGGAGTGTTTGTGGTTTCATAACTTGTCTCTTTTGAGATTCAATCTTTTGATTGGCACTGGAATCCACATGAAATACATTTTTAAATGCAGTAGTGAACATTTGAAGATATTTTTTCTCCCAGAAGCTCTAATTCAATATAATTTCCTTTCTTTTCNGGAATTCAGTCTTGTTGGAATAAGGTACATCATGTACTTTTACTCTTTTGTCAGAGAGCAGAAAGACAAACACGAACCATGGACTCGGTCCAGTATGCAGAATTCTGTGAAAGTCGGCAGTTGAGTTTTTGTAAGTATTATAATGGCTGCACTGTATTAAGATGTTTGATTATTATTTCATGTAATAGAGAGAGCACCAGAACCTCATGTTTTTTGAAAGCACTTTTGTTTCATCCGCAATAATAAAACTTTAAATTCTTTGTCTGTGTAACTCCTGGGAACAGTTAATTTAGCACAGTTTCAGGCCATCAGGCAGAGTATTTTATTTGAATATATACCAAGCTTTCTCTGTGCTCAAACACTGAGCTGGTGGGGATGACTGCAAAGATAGAACTAGTGAGGAGTTAATGGATTAAAACCACACTTTCCCAAAGTCTGTCGTGGTGGTGCTAAAGTTGGCACATTAGCAAAGTTTCATGGCTGCAGATTTTTTGGAATTAATCTAAAATTAGAGAAGAGCAGCAAGTTTTGCTTTTATTTCCCGATCCAAAGAGACACAAAGAACTTACTAAAGAGTCTTTTCTATTTTAAGCTGTAAGCTCCTGCTGTGGAATTTATTCACCATTAGCCAAGTTCATCAGTAGACGCCATTCCAACACTAATAACATGATGACAGAATTAGGGCTTTACTAGCACTGAAAACCAACTTACTAGAAGTACTTGTGGGGCACGACTATAATGAGCTGTAAATTAATGGGCTTGATCATGTAGCAAAACATCATTACAGAAGTGGTTAAGTGATGACTAAGGTTTTAGGTCAAATGTCAGAGAAAGAGAGATGAAGGAGCCAGTAAAAATCATGACAAAACAGCACATGATCTTACAAGGCAGACTTGAACACAGTGGTGTCTTTAAAGGAGAGACCTTATCTTGTTCTTCCTTTTAAATTCAGAGAAAGAGTGACTCATTTATGGCAAATAAATGACACATTTGAGATACTCTTCTTCATCAGCAAATGTCAGCAAATGTAGGAAAACATGTTTTGTAAGCATTTCTTTTCCTAATTTAATATGTTTTTTATGTTTAGTTATAATTTGGCATCACACATCTGTGAGCCATTAGATAAATGATACTTCAGATTAGGGTGACTTCAGGAAATGAGAGGTTTGTGATAAAGTCATTTTTAAAACCCCAAAATTGCCATCTGGAGACAGAACACATAAAAATCTCAAATTTGCAAAATAAAATTGAATGTTGCTGACCAGGAGATTGTGATCTATAAAAATATCTTAGTGCTATTTTCACAGTGTTTTTA
>VYZQ01007731.1:15746-36594 GCA_013400655.1 Mystacornis crossleyi | reverse complement strand
AAAACATCATTACAGAAGTGGTTAAGTGATGACTAAGGTTTTAGGTCAAATGTCAGAGAAAGAGAGATGAAGGAGCCAGTAAAAATCATGACAAAACAGCACATGATCTTACAAGGCAGACTTGAACACAGTGGTGTCTTTAAAGGAGAGACCTTATCTTGTTCTTCCTTTTAAATTCAGAGAAAGAGTGACTCATTTATGGCAAATAAATGACACATTTGAGATACTCTTCTTCATCAGCAAATGTCAGCAAATGTAGGAAAACATGTTTTGTAAGCATTTCTTTTCCTAATTTAATATGTTTTTTATGTTTAGTTATAATTTGGCATCACACATCTGTGAGCCATTAGATAAATGATACTTCAGATTAGGGTGACTTCAGGAAATGAGAGGTTTGTGATAAAGTCATTTTTAAAACCCCAAAATTGCCATCTGGAGACAGAACACATAAAAATCTCAAATTTGCAAAATAAAATTGAATGTTGCTGACCAGGAGATTGTGATCTATAAAAATATCTTAGTGCTATTTTCACAGTGTTTTTAAGTGACCATGTCTATATGGTTCTTTTTCACTGACATTTAATGTCATTAAAGAATAAGAGAATTACAGTGGTTATAAAATAGTACCAAGAGGGACTTGGGCACAAATTCAATTGCACAAAATGAGCTCAATTAGACAGAACCTACTAAAGGCCATGCAGAACATTTGTTCAAAACTAACACAAGGCTATTTTTTTACTTACTTATTTCAGTAAAAATTGATTGTGTTGCTATGTTTAAAGAAGTATATTACTGTAATGTAATCCCATAAGAACTGTGTCACAAGAGAATAAACCTGGAAGGGACTTGAAGAAACCTGTTCTAAAAATATATGTGTATATGTTAATAATCACAGCTCCAGATATTTCTGCACTTTTAAAGATGGACAAAAGAAAAGGTCCCTTAAAGAATCAAGTACTGCAGGATTGCAAATTTAAATTCTAGGGAATATTTTGTGATCATTCTGTGACCTTCACATTTGTCATACTTCTTTCAGGTTTTATGTTTGTTTCTTTTTCTTTCTTCAGTGATGCAATGTGGCCTTCTCATTCCCTCCTAAATAAAAATTACCATTAGTTTGACCTCTTTTCTTTTCTTTTCTGTTTAACACCTGACTTGTCTGTAGCTTTTTAGTCCTGATTGAAAACTCTTTTTGAAAGAGTTGCATCTGTTTATTTCAGATGATTTTTCCACCTTGTGTTCACTTCATTTTGGTTGTCCTGTTTCACAAACAGCCCTCATTAAGAGCCTTAATAGCTCCTTTCTGTCCACAGATTTCTGTGATTATCTTGTCCACCACTGACCTAAGTAAGATCATCCTCTTTTTCCCTCATTTTACTCTCTAAACAAATATTACATTTCATTGCCCCATATTTTTCTCTGCCCTTTTTCTCAACTGATCTCACCCATTACCAGTGTAAAGTTCTTGTATGAATGTTGATTATTCATCTATTCTTATTTCTTTATATCCAAAGCACACTTAAAAAACACTCCTCCACAAATAATTTTGGCTCACTTGTAAGCTCCTCAGCCCTGTAAGGTTAACACCAGGACTTCCAAGTTCTCCTGTCCTTCATTTGTCTTTGCTATTGTTAAATACAATTATATCAATTTTATCTGGACTCATATTTGTGTTGATTTCTTTTAGTGTTTTTTCTCATCAATCAAAGATGTGATGCAATCATTTTATTGATTTTCCAGTAATATATTCTAAACCAGGTTTGTCCTGTCCACACTCCTCTGAGGTTGACCCTTCCTTATTCTGTAATCTCCCGTATGGTTGATTATCTTGTGTTTTTTCTCTTTATTCCATGTGCTTTTGTGTCTCAAAAATGTATGAAATAACAGTCTTTCCCACTGGTTCCATTTTGATCATTCCTTCTTTGGCCAATGAAATCACACTCACACTAATTGCTTGACTTTTCAGTATTTCTGCAACCCAAAAATATGGATTATTTTGGCCTGCCTGTCGTTAACCTTTCCTTTTCCCCTTATGGTTTTAACTGACAGCAAAGAAAGCATCCAAGTTCCGTGACTGGTTGGACTGTAGCAGTATGGAAATAAAGCCAAATGCAGTGGCAATGGAGATTTTGGCATATTTAGCATATGAGACTGTGGCTCAGGTAAGGGACTGATTGAACTCTAATGAAAATGAATTAATTACTCTTGGAAGTACTTGAACCTCGGGGACTGGGTTGTAAACCCCTTCAAAACTGCAGTCACTCATTCAGTTCTCCAAGCTAACTACATTCATGGAGTCAGAGTGGTTTGGGTTGGAAGGGACTTTAAGGCTCATCCAGTTCCAACCCCGAGCCATGGGCAGGGGCACCTTCCACCAGACCAGCTCAAAAATCCAGTCTGCCTTTCAGTTTCCTGTGTGACAGACGTGAGCTGTACTGTGTTCATCCATCTCGTACACAAACAGAAATGTTTAATAATGGCTGCAGAAGAGAGGGGGGAGTCCAGCATGAACCTTTTTCAAGTCCAAACTGAAACCACACGCTTTGCTATGTGACCTTTGGCAGTGCACTGAAGCTCATTCAGTCCCATTGCACAACTGGATTAGAAAGAAGGATTTCCTGGAAAACAAAATGTTACCTTAGTGCCAAGCCAAGCCCTCTTGGGTAGATAGATTGCTCCATGTGTTTACAGAAGTGGAAAAGAAGGGTTCTTTAGGTTGAAATATGTGAATAATTTTATCTGAGAAACACTAAGAATAGTCTGCCTCAACCCACAACCCTCACTCTCCCATTGTTACAATGACATTTTTAGTACCATGTCAGTAACCCCACCTGTTTTGCCCCTCCAGCTGGTGGACTTGGCTCTTTTGGTTAAACAGGACATGGCTCCCAAAGCTGGTGACCCATTCAGTCATGCCATATCTGCCACCTTCATACATTACCACAACTCTACTGAGGTAAAACTTGCTTTTTCACATATTAATGCATTTTATGTTTTACTTTGACATGTATTTTCTTCCAAAGTAGGCATCATTGAATGTGGTATTGATAGCGACTTCTATTATGGGGTTTATGAACTTTGAAATAGATAGAAAGACATTAAATTATAGTTCTGAATGTTAAATTCTTAACAGCATCTTTATAATTAAATAAAAATCCTCTTTTATTTGGTGAAAATTCCTTCTGTCTGTATTCAAGGCTCTGTTGCAGATTTGGAGATAAAAGTTTTCAAAATTGGCAAGCACACTAAGTGCTGTGTTGCATGAATTGATATTATACAGGTATTACAGTATATACAGGTAGCATAGTATAGTATAATATAGTATTATACAGGTATTATATTTCTAGAATGAGAAAACCAAATTCTGTATTGCATCTCTTCCAACAGGATATCTGAGACGGAAATAATTGGGGTGGGGTTTATTTGTGATTTGATTATATTATGGCTGTTTGCCGTCTTGCTTTTACAGCCACATCTCTTAGGGCAGCCTGCGAGTGTGAAGACCAGTCTTGAGTCCCCTGAGAACACACCGCCCCCCACACCCACCCCCCCAGCATCAGCAGGGCAGCCACACCTTGGGAAAACCCCCTCAGGAGCCTTGGGCAACGGTGGAATTGGACAGGACTCCACTAAATCCAAACAAAGGAAAAGAAAAAAGGTATTTGGGGCACAACCCTGGAGGGGGAAAAAAAAAAAATGGAAAAAGAAAGAAACTAAAACAACATCCTCAGGAAACTGTCATAGAATCACAGAATGGTTTGGGCTGGAAGGGACCTTAAAGATCATCTTCTTCCACCCCCCTGCCATGACAGGGACACCTTCCATGNGACAGGGACACCTGCCACTAGATCAGGTGGTGCCAAGCCCCGTCCAGCCTGGCCTTGGACACTTCCAGGGATGGGGCACCCACTGCTTCTCTGGGCAACCTCTGCCAGGGTCTCACCACCTTCACAGTAAATAATATGTCTCATCTTAAATATTAATTTTAACCTATATCATATATTAATGGCCATTGTTATTGTAGGGCCAAATGTGTGGTTTGGTGTTTTTTTCTCTCAGAATTAGGCTAAATTTTCCAAATAATGTCTGTAAAATGAATTTTGTTAAGGTGACAACTGCTGCTTCTAAGATAACTTGCTCCTCTACAGGCACAGCAATAGCCACCACCCCAAATCATCATCCCCTCCTCTGACAGAGGCAGCAAGTGCAGGTTTTCAGGGTCAAAACGTAAGCAAAATAGGCAAAAAGGTGCTTGTGATTCTCCTGATCCCAGCAACCTTAGGTGGCTGCAGCCCTTGCCTTTAACAACATTGCCTGACTTGCTTTATTTTTATACCAGTTGGTTGCATTCAAGCTACATATTTGTTAACTGCATGAAACAGGGATGTCTCATATTCAGAGTATGAAATATAAATGTTACAATTCTTGTCTGCTGTTGCAGTCTTGATGTTCTTTCTGAGAGGGATATATGCACCTAAAACCCGCAAGAGAAATCAGTCTGATTAAATAAACTGGATGGGAAGGCCTGTGCTGGTCACTTAGGGCTGTTTTGAAGAAATGTGATGGCAGTGTTCATTTTGCTGAAAAGCAATGGAGTAACTTGGAATTTTATCTTGTGTTTTTTTATTAAAAAATAGTCACTTTTCAGGGTAAAAACAGTGATTTCTACAGTGATAAGGTAAAAAAAGATGTATTTTCTCCTTCTGATGTCATAAGTGCTGTGGATAGTCCTGAAGTGTTCAACTTCCTCCTGTCCATATTATACTCTGGTTACAAAGTTTTTAGTGAATCCTGGAAAGACTTCTGCTTTTTCCTCTTCTTTTTTAATGTTATATTTGATTACATTTGTTCCTGTGGCTGATTTTTTTATAATTCCTAGGAACAGAAATTTAGCTGGAGGTGTAGTTTTTGATGCATTGTATTTTACTGATGCTGGGAGTTTATTTTAAGTTCTTAGTGTTTGACTAAATGCCCTTGAAAACAATTATATTCCAAAAAGGGCAAAATTTTAATGAAATATTCTTATGACTTATTCAATTTCCTTAGGTATCTACTGGATATAACTGAGGCATTGAGACAAACAAGTTAACTTGGTGAAAAATACTATTTTTAGGCCATGAAGGCCTAGTCCAGCAGAAAATATTCGAGTTTCATATTCACTTTATTGATGTCAATCAGCAGAGGAAGAATCTGCCGTGAGGTTATGAATAATTCTGTGGGTACTCATAGGCTCCAGTACGCTCAGCGCTCTTGAAAATAAAACATTTTGTAAAAAATATCCCTCGTTTGAGAGCATTAGGATATGATGTGAATGTATGAGGGGGCCATGGATATGTGTACATTAAACTTCAGTGTATAATTAAAGTTTTTGTCATTCTCAGTGCACTCACTAATACAATTTTCATGGATTTATTGCCAAGCAGCCATCATTAGATAAGTCTTCTGAATTCTGGCAAGCAGCTGTATCTAGGTGGAGCGTAAACCAACATTTCAGGTTGGCTAGCAAAGAGAAAAGAGTAACTTTTTCTTTTTAAATCCCTGGAAAATTATTGTACAATCAGTGTGCCAGTAGCAGTGAATTCTTATTTTTACTTATTTAGGATCCATAATCCAAAAAGTCATTGGTAATTTTAAAACTTTCCAGTTTGAGGTAATTAAATTTTTTTTTTCATCCTCCTAACACCATTACGTCACATGTTTCATCTTCAAATTTCAATTTGATACTACTCAATGGTGATTTTGGTGTCAAATTGCTTTCCACTTCGGGTGCTTGTTCAATGTTTTCCCCACCCCTTGACATCATAATAAGAGGCTGAAATGTTTTAAAAATAGTTTCTGTGGTTATTGCAGTATGACTTGTATGACCCTTTCATTTTAGTTTGAACATTTTCTGCCCTTTTCAATTTCAACATAGAGCAGCACTAGGTGAAAGATTTAAGAAGACTAACATGGTGTTCTTTGGGTCTCTTAAGCAAAGTTCATGTAAAAGTCCTCTTTAATGTGTTAATAGCTTTTTTTCTCTGATGTAGTGTGTGGCAGCAATGATGTGTATCCTCAGGAAAAAAAAAATTGGTCCATTTTATAAAGGTTTATTTTCATACTTTATGCACTGTAGGTCTGTTGTGTGTTTTTGATTTAGTAACAATTTATGTGTTTTTCTGTTGCAGAGCACTGCAGCCTGTGGGATGGAGGCTCAAAGTGATGCCATCCAGCCCAGCCACATCAGAGAGGCCATTCGACGCTACGGCCACAAGATTGGCCCCCTTTCCCCATTCACAGTACGTAATAACAGAGTTATAAAAAGTTATATTTATAATCTTAAAGAACTCTGATTTTCAAGTGGTCAAATGAAGAAGCTTTGGAATTGTTGAGAGCAATTTGTGGTGACTGTAATTTTCTTTATAAAAGTGGCATAATTCTCTTGGGAAATAAAACTTAGTAATTTCTGTCTCTTTTTGGAAAGACAAAAAAAAAGGGTTTTTTTTCCTTTTAAATATTATTTTCTTTCAATTACAAATTATGCTTTTTTGTTAGTGCTTGAATTTTCTGTTTTTCCAAAGTTTAGGTTTACAGTTATTTTAAATTATATGTATTCCAATATGGTGAAGAGCACTTTATATTCTAAAATTAGCTGTGTGTCAGATACTGCTCCTATTGGAAGTTGAACTCTCAAGTGACACATTTATGGTTGGGGAAAGAAGAGAATAGTTTTTTTAGACAACTTTGAACCTCCACTGAAATGTAATAGAACTGAACTTGTGGTAAAACACTGATGGGTTCTGAGGTTTTGCCATCATTTTTTGTATGCAAATTGCAAATCCATTGTTCAGAGCAGCCAAACGAATTCTTTATTTAAGTTTCTCAGCTGATGAAAATGTGAAAACAGTCCATCTCCAATGTCATAAATTGGGGTCATTTTCTTCTCATCTGCTGTTCTGTGTGGCATATATCCTGCTTACCTCAGAATATCTGAATATTATTTAGAAAATAATATCAGAATATTATTTAGAAAACAATAAATGTCAAAGAAATCATTATAGGAAAAACCAAACAAAATCCACCAAACAGGATCTCAGCTCCTAAAAATCAGGAAGAAATTGTCCAGTTTCTGAGAGATTTTAGGAAAAGAAATTTATTCTGAATTTGGGTGAATTCATCTACATAAAAGTAATACAGAAGTATATGACAGCCATAAATATAAAGGAAATAATGGGACTTCAGAAGCAAGGAACAAGAGAAAATAAGAGAAAATGCGTATGTGAAGTTATAATATTCCTAGTGCCAAAACTAATCAGTCCTTTTATAGATGGCAGTGAAAGTTTGATTTAATAATGAGAGTCAATACACAGTTTCAATGAATTGTCTTTACATAACTTCACCTTTCTCTTCTGCCACTCAAAAATGCTAGATTAATATCATGTAAGGTGTTGGATAGAATTTCCAGTCCAAAACAGAAAAATGTCTTTAGCAGAAGTTTGCTAAGAGATGTAGCTAAGAATATGGCAGTAACTTCTGAAAGCAGAGAATGTATTTAACCTTATTTTTAAAAAGTAAAGAGCTCACATAAACAGCTGCAGAAAGGTGAATCTTCCTTCCCTGACCCTCACTAAAAGGGGTTTGACCGATTATTAACCAAAGTTCAAACTTTTTCTTTAACCACAAGGTATAATAAAATACCCTGGGTTAGGGGTTTTTTATGTCCTCCACTCTTATGAACTTCCCAAAGGGTGCAACTGAGCAATTTAGTTTTTTAACATTACCTACAGTCAACATGGTTGATGAGAGGAGCAGATCTTGTTCCCCCTGAGCAAGCCAAGAATAAGAGGGAATCTTGGGTCAGCTTCTGGATGCCTACAGATGTTGTAGAGCTGTAATACGATTCTACTTTTAATGAGAAAGCTCAGGAAGAGTATTTTGAGAGATATTGCAGAGTCTGCATTTAGGTCCTTTCCCCTTTGAGTGCCCTCATGGGCAGTTTTGAGGAAGGACCTGGCGATGACAATTGTCCATGCAGCAACCAGGACCTCTGTGTCTTGATTTGGCACAAATGTGGGTGGAGAACTGAGTACCCTCTGCAATCTACATAAATACAGACTTCCACAACAAATAGAATTTAGTGATGGCCAGGTCTGGTGGCATGTGTGTAACCAAACCTGAGGAAATGGATTATCTGCAGATTTTTATGTAATCAGGCATGGCCATTTCCTCAGGTCTCAGCAGCAGGAACTGTGTAGGAACACAGCCTATGTAGGCAGTGCAAAACCTGGGTATAACGTCAGAAATCTGAGCTTCTCTCTGCAATGTCTGAGGGGAGATTGTATCAGAAGGATCTAAACCCTTCCCCTGAACTCTTTGAAGCAACTAAAAGGGCTATTTTTATGGATCAGTGCAATAACCAACAGACTGGCAGTTGTCAAGGGCCCGATGCATTCAGAAAGTTAATATCTGAATCCAAATCACATGGGGATGGGTTTTCTAACTGGAAGAATGAAATTTAACAGTTGTGTTGTCCTGCACAAGGATGGGTGATGAGGAAAGACAGCTGTCCATTGCATCCCAGCAGTTCTTATGGAAAGTCACTTTTTTAAAAAGACAGAGTTGAGGAGTGAAGAAGCTTCATGCTACTGAATAGCTCAGTCCCATACAGAGAATTTAGGTTTAATTTCTATGTAAAAATAAAATCTAGAGGAATATTTTATTTTAAAAAAAATAAATATACTTTTGTTTTCTTAAGATAGTAAATATGTGTTTGTAAAGCACAAACAGTGATATTTTTTCACATCCTTCCCTTCTTTGCTGTGTCATCATGATTGTCACTCTCTTCCATCTGATTTGGTGATAAGTGTTCCTAAGGAGTTGGTTTTGGAAAAAGAGTTAAGCTATACAATTTATTCTTTAGCAGCATTTGATGGATGTTGGTTTGGACAGAAACAACACTTTGAAAGTTTTATAATCATATGGTAAATGAGAACGAACATTAAACCAGTGAAAATGATCCGTTTGCATTTATTTTGACCTTAATAGCTATGTCAGAATGACTAACATAATTAGAGCATTTAGGTTTTGTCTCCAAGTGCAAGCCACAATGGAAAGCAGCAAGTGTACTCTGAATTCTTCTGCATTGTATCATGTCTAAGGTAGTTTAGACATATGTTTTGTTCAAATATTTTCTATTAATAGTATTGGGTGGTGCTCAGTGTTTCCTACTTTAAGGCATGGTCTAGACTTTCAAAAATCCGAGAAATATTAAACAATAACACCAAACTAACATAATAACAAACAAATAAACTTGTAATTTTGCAAGACAGTAATGGGAAGTATGGAACTCTCCATCATATGGGATAATGCAATTCCGTGTGCTGTACCTGTGTCTATTTCTGTGTGCTTTTAAGTTAAGGAAGTGCACAGTGAAGATGATATCCCGTCTTGACTGGGCCTGTAGGAACAATCCTAATATTTTTCCAAATAATATTCCAAATAATAGTATTTATTATGCCAAAATGTTTACAGAAATGTCAGGTGGATATTTCTTACCAGGAATACAAGCACGATGTCTTAAAAGAAATTATTCTAAGTTATTTGAATTGATTGTATTTCAGACAGTTGGGGTAACAAATAATTCTTCAAGAGTATTTATTCTGTGAACAATATACAGTGCTTACCTGAAATCTTGATAAGAGCAGTTGTAAGTGGTGCATGAACAATTTTTAAGTAGTACTTGTGACCCCGAGAACAGCATTAGCAAAAAGGACAGCTGAGATCCTTTTATCTGAAATGAAAAGCAAAGTGGTCAACTACAGCAGCGGAAGACCACAGGCGAAAACAACAAGGAAATGTTTCCAAAGCCGATTCTTTGTCTTTAGTTTATGCCAGCTCTGAAATGAAATGCTTTAGATGTTTAGTTAAGAGAAACCGAGATCACAAATGTAAATTGTAATCCTGCACAGGCTCGTGGCAGACAGTGACCATTATTCAGAAGCCTGTGCATTTGTAAATGGGGTGTATTGAATGAACAGGGCTATAACCAACATTTCTTTGGGTATTTATGTTTTGGGGAGAATGTTCCTTCAGCCTCCCAGGCATTTCAGTATGAAAAGGCTTGCTAGTCTAAACCTTCTCTTGTTAAGTATTTCAGTCTCATAAAAGTGCCTATGCAGCATAAAACAATGAATATTTACAAACCTGTGTTTATAATACTGCTTGCAACATTCCCTGTACAAAGAACATGTAACAACCAGAGAATGTGATTTGGCAGAGACTTGGATTATTTGTGCCGTATAGAGCCCTGCCTATACTCTTAGAGGTTCTTAAATAATAAATGCAAGTATCCCATGTGGACTTCAGTAGGTTACATGTACATGGTAATCATAGTTTCACAATCAAATTATGTACTTAGTTAAGGTCTTTTACTTCTGATGTTTTTAAAGTGCTTGTTGTTGATCGTGATTGACCTCAGCTTTTATGCAAATACTTAAATAAATTTCTGTGGTGAAAAACACTGAGGTTCATCACAGATCTTTAACAATTTCAATATAATAAAGATGCTTTTGACTATTAATTTCCCCTAGAAAGCAAAATCTGTGGAATTGTAGCTGAAGACCTGGCAAAGTGAACCTTATGAGAGAATATAAACCAGCAGATTCAGGGGGTAGAAAGAAGAGAGGGAAACTTTTAAAATTCAAAAGATAGTGTGTCAGTATTATATTTGTGGAAGAGGACATTTTGGAAAGCAAGTTTGATTTAGGTGCCTTAAACTTCAAGAAAAATTCAGCTTCACAGTTCACAGAGTCACAGAATGGGTCATTTGGAAGGGGCCACTGGAGGTCATCTGGTCCAAGCTCCCTGCTCAAGCAGGGTCCACCGGAGCACAGGGCACAGGGTTGTGTCCACGTGGCTTTTGAGTACCTCCAGAGGAGACTCCACAAGCTGGAATTGTCACTCAGAGGATTTGGTCTTCAACTTAGTCTTAACTGAAAGGAATTTCTTTTTGCACGTTTCAGATCAAAGTAGTAGTGAGAAGCAGTTCTGGACTATAATCTTCAATAATTGCTTCAATAGACACAATGTGGATACAGTACAGCTAAATTTTTCTGAAGCACTTGAATGATAAAAAGTTTTGAATGCTGTTTCCGAAAGAAATTAGTTACATGGAAACCGAATAAAAAATCTCTGATTCTTAGGGTCCTGTAAAATATAGACTGCCCGTATTGATATTCAGAATCAATTGATACTGATTTTGAATAAGTCAGGATTTCATTCTTAATCACTTCTCAAAAATGAAATGTATGTATTTATGTCAAAAGGCATTTGAAAACTTTCCCTTTTGTGACACATTCGGTNCTGTCCAAACCAGGACAGGTTTCTAATATAGAAGAAGTCAAATAGACATTTTCATGCTTTCTTCTCATTTTGAAAGCAAAAAAAAGGTATTTTATTTCATTAAACAGTTGCATACATGTGATGTCTTTGTCTATAGTTCAAGCTGTTGTCTGTAGTTATTTGTAATTCTACAGTGTTAACACTGCGTGTTTGAAAAAGATGAGTTATTATTCTATAAAACCAGTAGGAAGTCAAATCTCAGTTTGGAAATCTTGTTCCCTTCTCTCCCAACCCCCATCCCAAGGTTCCTCCTTTCAGATTTATGAAAGAAAACATTTCTTTCTGTAAAAGGTTTTTGTATGCCAGCATCTGGAAGTGTTTATTTCAGTGGCGTGTAATCTATCTGTGGATTTAGTTAGCACCAGACCCCCCTTTGTGTACTCCTGACTTAAAATTTTTATAAATGATCTTGTTGAATTTGTGCCAGTGTGCACATGGTTTGGCTGATTGCTGCATATATCCTTTACCTGCCAGTCACCTTTGATTTATATTCCTTCCCTTCTGCTTTTGTCTTCCAAACACGGTGCCACTGAACTGTCCTCTAAATCATCTTATTGGATAAATTGCTCCAAGATGAGATGGCACAGTTTTGGCCAACTCCTCGACAGAAGGCATTCCTACAATCCATCCTCGCCTGCTCTGTGTAGGGCCATTCAGAAAAGACAAGGAACAGGGGAAATGGGGTTCCCGCTTCGATCCCAGCACTATTTCTTCCAGTGCTGCTCAGAATGTAAAATGGGACATTTGATTTATATGGCTCTTAATAGCATCTGATGACCCATAAACTGACTGAGAATCTTTCACGTCTCCTCTCCTGAACTGAACTTCTTCACTAGATAAATTTAATCCTGATAATATGGTTAATAGGGTTTTCTCCCAGAAAGATTAAAAAGTGAAAGAATAGTATATTCAAGAATATTTTAAAGCATTTTATTTGGAAGAGATTATACAATATATATGACAGTTCTTTCCACTATAAAAATCCCTGTTGGTTTCCTTAAGCTAAACAGCTAATACTCCTTCAGAATAACGACAGTTCTGTAAGCTTTACTTAATGACATTACTAATTTGGAGAGTTTTATGAAGTTTCTTGGAGAAAAGCAGGTGGCTTGGCAATAATTTAAAAGGTTCCCAATTTGTGGTAGCAGTTTCAGGGGGTTTCAGGTTTCTAAAGAGGGAGACCAAGCTCCATAATGCTTAAGAGTGTCTGACACAATGATGTATCATTTTGACTAAGTTTCCAGAAGTTCATTGGTCATTAAATGTGCTGCTTGACTTTATATTGCAGTTTCCCAGCTGTCCCTACTGGGGGTAATCTTAATGCTCCAACAGAATTTATTAATGAGGGCATAAGCTTGCAGTCCTGATGAAGCAGTAAGTTGCCCAGATGATTTTATTGAACAGGAACATAGATTTTTAGATAAGAAAAACTGTCATTGAAATAGATTTGAAAGGAACTGGCTGCCTTTCTGCAGAGCACTGGGAAAGTATTTACAAATGGTCTGGATAGTATTTGATATCCTGTGGGGATATTTAAAATTCTTGGATTGCACATACATCAGTGTCCTACTACACAACACAGTACATGAATTGTTGCAAGTAGCACGTGAGGCTTGCAGGCAGCATAGATGTGGTTCTGTTGAGGCAGGAGACACTGGCATGGAGTGACTCTGCTAATGCAGTTTGTACAACCACACAGAGGGGTTTGCTCCATTGTGTCACTGCCTGTTCAGTCCTGTTACACTGGAAGTGCTGAACAAAATGTGCATCTTGCTCAGTGTAGGGGCTCACACTGCAAAATTTTATCACTTTTCATATTTAATGGTCAAAAAAATCTGATTTGTCAAATAAATTTGCTAGCTCTGTTAGTGAGAAGGTAAGTGACCTATAAGGATTGCAATCAGCTGAAGTTATATAAACATAAGCAACTCCTAATCTCATAAACCTTATATAATTATTTTTTTCTAACAGTATGGACAGATTCAAATACATACTAGAGGCATTTCAAGCACAGTTGTACTGATGTAAAAGGATATGAGGGTAAAAATATGTTGCTTTCTAAAAGTATATGTTCTTATGTGCCTCCTGAGAGGCTTAAAAAATCCTCGGTATGGATGAGAATCTGACTTCTGGTACTTTGCTCAAGGCAATCTAACGTGTAATACATAAATATGTATTTCAAGGGTTAGGTGAGAACTATAATCCTAGAGCAGATACTGGGACAAAAGCATAACTTAATTAAGTGTACCAAGATATTTCACAAACATAAATACGTCCTTCTTCCATAATTTGCATTAATTTTTGTAAAGACCGTGGCATTGCATCCGTGCAGCAGATACATTCTGGTACAAGGGTTAATAAATAGAAACTTGGTAGCTGAAGAATCTTAACAAAATTGAAGACTCTTAAAAGGAAAGTGTCTTTTTGTCTTTGCACAGAATAATAGTTCAGCTCCCTGCAGGATTCATGTTTTTGTGAATTTGTTAGATCATGGACAGTATAATGTACTTACAATATTATGTAATGCAAGATCAGTTGTGTTTTATACCATTTTCAGATTTTCCTTGACCATGAGTGTTCATTCATATTTTTTTCCTTAGAAGTTTTAAAAGTGCTTTATAAACTGGAGCTGCTTGTAGTTGTCAGTTCACTCTCAGTGCTGCTCTGAGCCAGCTCAGTTTGAGATGCAGCAGCTGTGAGATGCAGCAGAGCTGCCCAGCTCTGTAGCACAGGATGTGAGCTGTCTGGACGAAACATTATAAGAACTTTAGGATCATGTAATAAGGCTGTTTGACTTGGAATTAGCCTACAGTTGAAGAAAATTGCATGAAACTTAATTTCTCATGAGCAGGATCTTCATATTAGGTGCTGCTCATACAATTGACACTTGACAGACGTGTCCTGTTGTACTGAGCTCGGATGGAAGGACAGGCTGGATGGGGCTTGGAGCAAACTGGTCTAGTGGCTGGTGTCCCTGCCCGTGGAGTTGGAACTAGATAATCTCAAAGTTCCCTTCGAACCCAAACCATTTGATGATTCCATGATGATAGAATCTTATCTGTGGACATCTCTGGCATCCCTGACTTGTCACTGTGCAAATAAAGAATGTAAAACCTCTGGAATAGCAGAGTAAATCTGGAAAGGGGCAGATAATAATATAGGAACACCAAAACCAAGTGAAGATATTTTTTTATAACTCTTATCATCTGTTATGTTCCATTTTAGTTGCTTACTCTTGTTCCTTAAGTCCTACAATAATACTCAAACTCGAGCACTTGCTCAGCTTGGCATTGCACACAGGAGAAGGCAGAGATTCCTGAATATAAGCAGGGATTTTGTGCTTTGTTTCGCTCCATTTATCATGTCCCACTCAGTGAAGTGTCGCTTCTCATTTAAATGTTTGATACCACTAACAGCAAAAAAAAATTATTGAGCGTGCAGAGTACAAATGATGTTTGATTGCCTTTGTTTGTGTCCCCTGTCCTATCCATGCCCTGAGGCAAAGGTACTCATTCTCCCCTCATCCTCTGATACACCTCCAGGCATCAGAAGGCAACACTGTGATTTGGTTGCTAGGAAATCTCTTTAATACCAAAGTTTTACTTTTCTCCAAACCAGACCCATTTCAGGGAGCCTGGCTGCACAATTGGTACTGCTTAGAAGTATTTCTCTAGGAAAATGAAGTGGAAACACCAGGCTTGAGGCAACCTAACACATTTTCTGAATTTTATTTTGGGATTTCTGTTTTCCTTTCCTGAGGTTTTGTATTATTCGAGTTTTCTGACTCTAGCTTCAAGGTTGTGTAAACCTCAATTCAGCAAAGCAGTTTAAAATCTGCTTAATTTTTAAACTATACCTTCAGTCTGACAAAAGCATGTGCTAAATTGAGGCTTCTGGTGTTATTAGTAATGTAAGTTTTGATGTATCTGTTATTTCAGCATTTTTTTTTTTTAATTTGTTGCCCATAGGAGAAAAGGAGAGAAGGATACTTGTAGGACCAAAAAAATGGGATGAAATTAAGATCGGATTCTTTTTCTCACCTGGTAATGTTTGCCTCACTGGCAAGTTGTGGAAGATACTTAAAGACTTTATAAGGATACAGCACTAGGTCAATATTTTGGTATTAATAGAACTAAGGAAAAATCACAAAATGAAGGAAAATTCTAGAAAAAGGATATCAGACTTCAGAAAATGGAAACAGTTAATCAAGTACCAGTCATGTTTTCAGTGCTGTGTGCTGCTGTACGTATATTTCTGACTGTGATTTCCAGTTTAGGATTAAGCTTCAGCCAGAGCTTCCTGGTACATCTCTTGTATCTGCTGTTCTACAGTGACAAAATTTCACAGTCGAGATGGTTTTCTTGCTTTTAAACCAAGCTTCTTCCTCCCAGTTAAATCCCCCTGGATAATTCAGTTCCCTTCACAGCAATTAAATTCTTTAGTTACTTATTGGTAGAAGTTACACCCTTTCCTCCATGACAGTCTCAGGAGAGGGGACATGAGGAGGGATTTTTTCCTTGGTAAGACACCTTTCTGTCTCTGGGGGTATTTATGTTAGTTAATATGCACATGGATGAAAATGTAAGATATTGGGCTTTCATAAACACCCTGAGCTTTTCTGCAAAGCCCTGCGAATGTGTGTGAAATAAGTGGTTTCCTTCAGGCTTCAACTACAGAATGACTATGGCACCTGGAGTATACCTGAGTGGTAAAAAAATATCCAGTTCTGTGTTACTGATTTGGAATGAATTCCACAGCCAAGACTCTCCCTAAGAGTTGTATGCCTCTAATTTCACATAATTTAAATTCCAATAATGCTAGGAGAAAAATAAGAATATGTAATAAGAAGAAATAATAAGAAAAAAAACCCAATAAAAGCAAGAAGAAAAATTACATAATTGCATAGGGTTGCTAACACTGGCATGTGGGGAAGAGCCTGATATCCAGCCTTGAGGAATTGTACTAATGCAGTATTCCAGGCTTTGTACTGGCACAGGTCAGTCATAAAATGTGTTGATGTGCTGACAGGATTGTCATTTTTGATGGCAAAGACTTGGGACAACAGGAAAAAAATAAGACTCTCCAGAGATCCACATGTGTTAGTTTTACTGCAGAAGGTGCTAAAACTGCTGGAAGCAAGCAGTCTCCGTGCAGAATTATTGCAATGCAAATGGCCTGGAAGTGAGAAACAGTCATTTCATGAGGTAATTTTGTCAGTGGTGAAGGGTTTGGGTATTTTTTTTTCCTTGCAAGAAGGACAAGTTATTAATATTTACCATCAAGAAAACTCTAGTTCTAATTGGTGTTTAGATATGATGCTTAAATTACCCTCAGAAGATATAGTGTAGGTTTGGAGTGTGGATTGAGTGCTTCTGAGAAAAAGCATTCAGCTGTTTCTGCATCTGCTAACAAGAAAGTTGAAACAATCTCACCATTGTGCATGGAGGGTTTTTTTTTTTTTAAAGGAGCAGATGGTACAGAAGGAAGGTATATGCTTGTTGCCACATTAGGAAGCTTGGAATTCAATATCCCACGGGATAGATGAGGCCTGCTTTTGTCCATAGTTTACTACAATAATATTTAGGTGATAAAAACAGTTAACTAGGTACAAAAGAGAGAAATTAGATGGCTCAACAAATAGATAAAAAACTACTAATTATGGTTCTTTAGAACATGTTAAAAGCCATTCATGTGATCAAAGAATACTAATTTTGAGACATAATTTTATAGCCAGTTCCAAATTATCAGAAGTAATGAGACATTTTGAATGCTTAACATGAAATACGTAAAAGAATATTGGGATTTATTGTAGTTTTTTAAAGGTGCATGATACCATTTGTTTAAAGTGGGATTTTCTTCTGGAGTCTCTCAACTTCCATAACAGAAGTAAACTGTCATTTAACTGTAGAAAGGAGGGAAAAAAATCTCATTAGTAAAGCTTTTCAGTGTAGAACATGAGACAAGATCCTCTGTATTTCTGTATTATTCATATTACACAAATGCAGAATAGAAATTAATGATGGCTCAATGGATTTTGCAATATAGAGACATGATAAATTACAAAATTTGATAAGACAAACAGAAGAGTGAAAGGAGATAGTGTTGTTTAGCTGGTGAGGAAGTGGTCTCAGTATATAAATTATCCAGTCAGTATGAGATTTTTTCCTGTACGAGTCACAGCGCAGAAGAGTTTTAAGAATCGAGTGACAATGGGTGATGATGTTCAGCTGCTGTTTGATTTTTTCCTACCAAAAAGATGCTACAGGAGATGTGCTGGCTTGAATGTTTGGTGTGTGCACAGCAAAGAGTGGCAAGTGAGGTGATCCAGGTTGGAATCTGACATTTGATGGGAGATGTGCTGCTGCACAGAAGGAGGATGTGTCATGCGGGGAAATGGAAAGCAGCTCTAATGCATGTGGCTGAGAGGAAAATCAAAGTGATGGGTGGGAGAAATGAGCTTGGCAGGATCCTTACGACTTGGTACAAACAAGAAAATGTTGTTTTTCAAAGCTAGATTCCTCAGTGTTTCTGTGACTTCCACAGACTGGAATCTGGATGAAGGATAAGGAAGGCTGTTGCATGCCACTAGGATTGTTATCTGGAAAGAAAAATATAAAAAGCAGCTGCAGTCCTGGAGTGAACATAGTATCCAGTCTCAGAGACGATGCCCATGTTACACACCTTGATGGTGGTGGGGGGCACGAGGTTATTGATGAACAGAAATGGAGGATCTGGAGTGGGCAGGAGATGAGGAATTCCAGTTAATCCACATTCAGCCTGAGCTGGCAGCTTGACATGAGAGCTCTCAGAGGGACATAAAAATCTAACTAGTCCTGAGTTATTCAGCCTGGAAGCTTTATCGGTTGCACTTTAGGGTAAGAAACGCTTACAGCCAAGTCTGTGAGCAAAGGTTACAATGCAGAGTATTATTTGCTTCCCCTAATTTATTACACACTTCCCAATTCATCAAAGCACAATTTCCTTTTAGGTTGCTGAAGCAAACCCTTATATTTCTTATTTTTTCATGGAAAGAATTCATTCCCAGCTTCATAAAGTTTGTTTTCAAGAAATTGTGGGTTAAAAGTTTCTAGTAATGTCTTTTTCAAAAAAAAAAAGTAATATTTCACTTTAAAGTGATGTGGCACTATTCAGCTGCCTGAAGTCAGCAGCAACTATTTGGCTTTAGTACTTACTGACATAAATCCCAAGAACAGCCCTAGGTACTGGGAAGTGCTGCCTGTCACCGTTCTAACTGAGACTGATTTTGTAATTCCAGTGTAGAGAGAATAAAGGGGGACCTTTCCCCTCTCCAAAACTCCTTTAAAGGAGGTTGTGCCCAGATGGGGTTCAGGCTCTTCTCCCAGGTAACAAGTGACAGGACAAGAGGAAATGGCCTCAAGGTACACCAGGGAAGGTTTAGGTTGGACATTAGGAAAAATTCCTTCGCTGAAGGGGTTGTCAGGCTTTGGAACAGGCTCCCAGGGCAGTGGTGGAATCACCATCCCTGGAAGTGTTGAATAGATTTGTGGATGTGGCACTTGGGGACATGGTTTAATGGTGAGTGCTGGGTTGATGGTTGGACAGGATGATCTCAGAGGTCTTTTCCAACCTGAATAATTCCAAGATTGTATGAATGAGGCTTTGCTGGTTGCTCTGAGAAATCCTGTATGCTGCTGTATTTTCTGATACAGGCAGAGTGGCTGGAGGTCTGCATTCATAGTGAGTATTGCAGGTTTGGAAAATTTACATTGCAAACTCTTCAACTTTCCGTTTCTCCAAAAGTAGTTTATTCAGGGTCTAGTTTCCTTGTCAAATATTTTTTGAGTGAAGTTAATTGAGGATTGTAAAGTAATGAAGAGGACAAGGTAGTGACAAAGAGTTACTGAGTTACTGTTTGATAAATGAAGTGTAAGCAAGTTATTTTCATTCCAGAGGAGCCAGATGTAAAGTATTTCATCTGCAAATTAAGCAAATGGGCAACATTTACAGTCTCTGGGGCTGGATCTTGCGAAGCAGGGATTTTGAAAGAGTGTCCGGGAGTCTTGAGGAATCAGTTGAACACAATGAAGCCAATCCAGTTCTGTAACTGAAGGGGTTGAGGCAGTCCTTCGCAGTCCTTGGGCAGGCAGGAAGGGGAGTAGGGAACAGAAGATTTTTCTGCTCTACTGGGGCAAGCACAGCTAAAATGTGTGCTTGTGTTTTAGCGTGAACCCCAAGAGCTGGGTGAAGGACTAGAAAATACCGACACAGAGACAGGAGTTTATCAAACTGAAGAAACTTGTGTACCCAGTCATTAAGGACCCATAAAAAAGAAAAAGTCTCATGTCTTAGGGTTTTTCATTCCTTCCATGCAAAGCTATATGGAAATTCAGGGTGGGATTCTTCTGGCTAGATACAAATATTTGTATCTGAGCACAGTGACAAACATCTGTGAGCACAGCTAGACAGGTTTCCTGGGGAAGCTGTGGCTGCCCCACCCCTGGAAGTGTTCAAGGCCAGGTTGGATGGGGCTCAGAGCAGCCTGGGATAGTGGAAGGTGTCCCTGCCAGGGGCAGAAGTTGGAATGAGATGGTTTTTAAGGTCCCTTCCAATGCAAACCACTCCATGATTCTATGATTTCCTTTATAGTCAATTGAGAGGAACAAGCATTTCTGGGCTGTAATTTATCTCTTCCTAAGGTAGCTGTTTAAGAGGGGTCAAATGGGCCATGCTGTGGAAGTGCCTTTTGCTCTACCTTGACAGGATGATGTGTGTGAGGAGTCCTTCCAGTGCAGCTTGACATTTTAGCTAGACAAATTCAAACTAGAAATAAGGCCTATATATTTATACCAGCATAACTAAGTGCTGAAATAACTTAGCCAATGATTGTGACAGATTATCCATGACTGGAAAATTTAAAATCAAGAGGAGATGTTTCTGTAAAAGCCATGCTTAAGTTCAACCACAGCTATTGGCTCTGGAGAGCCAATTCAAGAAAATTGTGTGGGTTGTGTTATGAGCACAGTGAGGTTCGATGGTCCTTTCCATCCCCAAGAGCTATGAATCATCCTTTGCTGGTGATTTGGTAACCTGTTAATGTGAAAATCCACTTTGAATGCAGGTCAGAAGCTTATTTGGTTTGAATTCCTGATGTTCACATTAATAGTTTCAAAGGAAATAATTCAAAATTTGCCTTCCTAAATATAGCAATTTCACTTCAGAGTTACAATTTTCAATATCTTTTCATTAGTTTTGTGTTGAACAACATAGTCTGATCTTTTTTCCTAAAAAAATGAAAAATAAACACAACAGTGTAACAAAAGTCCATGGAAAGTAGCTATTGATTTTGTAATTTTGACATTTGCTTTTGGAAATAAAGTTTTGATAATTATTTATTAGAACAGGTAGACTAGAAGAAAAAAAACACAGCATTTGTCTTAAAATGGAATAACCATTTTTTAGAACCCTCAGAAAGTCTGGGTCATAACAC
>VYZQ01007731.1:5149-15554 GCA_013400655.1 Mystacornis crossleyi | reverse complement strand
GCATTTGTCTTAAAATGGAATATCAGTTTTTGAGAGCCCTCAGAGAGTCTGCGTCATTATTTCTGTATGTGGTATCTCTATACTTTCTTATAAATATTCATATTACTCTTATATTATGAATAAAATGGGCTAAATACTCGACCTTAATTAGAGTAGTGGAAATAACAAGTTATTTCCATTCTTTGAATGTCTTTGGCAAATTTCCATTGTGTCAACATAATTAAGATATATTAATATTAATCTGGTAAGTACTGTAACTTTACATAGTGGAAAAATAAAATAAAATGGACCATGAGAACATTTTTCAATATCAGTTTCAATTTTAATACTTTATATTCTTGTGAAAAGTTATAAAAATGTGTTATTAGTTTATTACCCCATTAAGAAAACAATGCAGCAACAGATGCTTGTTACCCCAATTTTCTCAGTCTGTTTATGGGGATGTTTTATCAAAATGGGTCTTTTAAAAGTTATAAAGATGTAATACTCTCCTAAATTAGGTCATAAATGCCTAATGTGGAAAACTAATACATTTTATTATTTTTCAAGTATGGGTTTATGTATATTAAAATATGCAGCTGTTAGGAAGTCTGGAGTGTGTATAACAGAAACATATTGCATTACAAGATGTTAGTGTCTCTCTGAGTATGTACATTCTTTATGCACATACCCACACGAGTTTTTGGCACATGGAAGAAACTATATTAACATTTTGGCTCAGCATTATTTTCTAATATACATTATTATTTTATGAATAGATGTAAATGCTGAATATACTGAGCATGTACATGCATTTTACTCTCTATTTGCCCAAAACCTGACAGAAGCCTCATACACAAATTAAGGAGGTAGATCGAAAGTGCAGATATGAACAACACTCAGTACCAACTTCAGCAGCTGCGTGCTGTGTAAGTGCACAAATGGTGGGATTTCCTGTACAAGGGGCAGTAGCTCATTTTCTCTTTTGTACTAATCATGCTGGAATGGATTTGTAGAAGTGGAGAAGGAGGAGGAGTTCAAGCACCTGCTTTTTGCTGGTAGCATAGTGACCATGGCTGCTTTAGGAAATCACAGAATCTCAGGATGGGTCAGGTTGGAAGGGACCACAGTGGATCATCTACTCCCACCTTCCTGCTCCAGCAGGCTCTTCCCAGAGCACATGGCATGGGATTACATCCAGACAGTTCTGGAATATCCCCAGTGAGGGAGACTCCACACCCTCTCTGGGCAATCTGTTCAGTGCTCGATCGCTACACAGGAGTGTTCATCCTCATGGCCAGGTGGAACTTGCTGGGATCAGTTCCTGCCCGTTCCTCTGGTGCCATTGCTGGGCCCCATGGAGCCGAGCCTGGTCCCTGCCCTGAGCCCTCCCTGCAGACAGGGACACACAGGGATGAGGGTCCCTCTCAGCTGTGTCTCCTCTGGAGGCTGAACAGCCCCAGGTCACTCAGCCTTTCATCGTCAGGGAGATGCTCTGGTCCCTCCACCATCTTTGTCACCCTGTGCTGGACCCGCTCCAGGAGCTCCGTGTCCTGAGGACCCCAGAAATGGTATAACGAGAGGGATTTTTCCAACCTAAATGATTCTGTGATTTTGTGATTTGCAAAACTCCTCATAGTGGAGGTGGATAGACCAGTTGTCAAAGATGTTGCTGAACCTCAGACTTCATGTCTCCATTGATGGAAGCCTTTAATGGTCACAAAAATATGAGTAAACTGTAGAACAAATATGTGTCAGTGATGGGAGTGCACTGAATTAGTAGGGGCCTGTTTCCCACATTCACATACCCCTCCCTTAATACTTTATCTCTATGTGAAATTCTTTGTATAGTATTATTTTGGTATAGAAGGGAGACGGAGTTGTGTAGTTTTTTTATGTTTTATTCTAATTATTGCGGCATCATTTGACCATTTGTCTTAGTGGGCACATCCCTCAGCAACCTGCTCAGGTGAGATTAGAAAATCTCTAGAGGGGCCATCCAGCCCCAGTGAGTCTGAGATTCACAGTGCTGTTGGGTGTCTATTTTGGGATTGTGTAAATTCAGGGTATCTGTCTTATCATCATTCCCTGGATTCAAGACCTGCATTCCAAAGGCTTTATAGATGTACCCATTATTGTCAAAATCACACTGTAGCATATTTTCCTCCCTTCTAACCATGTTAGGAATTGCATGATGATCCTCCCCTCACAAAACTGTAGGTTTTTATGAAGCCTAAAATGCGAACCGATGTGCAAAAGGCCGAATTTGCTGTCATATTCTACTTTTCAAGTTACTGGAGTGTCCTGGATGTCATTCATATTTATGAAGTAGATTCTCTAGAGGCAGCACAAAATATACCATGATTTCAATACCAGGGATCCATGGGCAGCAAGGAGTTTAGTTGGCCCTTTTCAGGAGTTTGTGCTTCAGAAAAGATCAGTCAGAAAGGAGCATTTACAAAACTAAAAGCTAGAGATGTGTTTTTCTGAGAGAGTTTCACAGGAAAATGAGCCTTTACAAAACTAAAAGCTGGAGACGTGTTTTTCTGAGAGGATTTCTTACGAGGTTGTTGTTCCTGGTGGCAAGATATGCCTGTTTTTGCCCTATAACCCGATAACGTATCTTATGGACTGCGCCTTGTTGAGGCGCTTTCTTAATTTAGCACCGACTCAAAGTGTTCATAACAAAGTGGAGCAAGCCCTGGTAAACAGTTATTTTATGGCTTCAAGGTTATTTTTTGAGATACTACTTCCAGAATTAAGTATTTCAGGACCCATTTGGTTATCTGCCTTCTTTCTAAACCAAACTAAAAGGCTTTAACACTTAGTTGTGCATTTTTCTGGGCAGAGTGTTCATTAATAAAATATATCTTGTGTGTCTGCCTTTCCCAGANGTCATCCAGAAACACATCCCCAGGTGGTGCAGAGGAGTGTCCCAAACTAGACCAAACTGCAAGGGCCACCCAGCTGCTGTCACCCAGCAGGGACCCAGGTGGCTGTGGCTGTCCCAGGTGACTCCTGGTGTAGGAGAGCACTGCTGGAGCTCATTTAAATCTTATATGTTTTTAAATACAACAATATTTGGGGGTTGGTGAGTATTGTGGGATGCACTTGCAGAGGATGCAGTCCACTGCCTCAGCTTGAATACACTGTGGTGGTGGGGTCTAGGCAAGATGCAAGGGTGCTTCTCTGAATCCTCATTATAGCCTCAGATTTTATAAATGTAATGATTTTGCCATCCTGCATATGAATGAAAGGTGTTTGCTTTTCTGAACTGTTCACTTTGCAGTTTGTAAGGAGGATAAATTCAGAACACTTCATACTCTGGGACCTGAATTCCTCCTGTTTGTAAAAACAGATCTGTGCAGTTTTGTTTCCCTGTGGACAACTCCTGTCTTTAAGGTGCAGCAAGCTGGGAGGGCTCTTTATAAAGTCTAGAATACAGAGTAATGTAATGGTTTGGGATTGCAGGGACCTTAAGGACCATCTAGTTCCAAACCCCCTGCCATGGGCAGGGACACTTTCCATTATCCCAGGTTGCTCCAAGCCCCGTCCAACCTGGCCTTGGACACTTCCAGGGATGGAGCAGCCACAGCTTCTCTGGGCAACCTGTGCCAGGGCCTCAGCACCCTCATAGAGAGGAATTTCTGTCTAATGCCTAAACTAAACCTGCTGTCTCTCAGTCATTGAAAAAACAGGAACTACAGTTCCAGGAGTTTCCATTAACAGTCTGATTTGCTGACAACTGACTTGATATTTAAAGGAAAACAGTAATAATGTATCCTTTGAGGAATGTGTTCATGATTAGCCACTCTTTTAAAAAGCTAAACTTCATATGGCTAACAGGGTTCGAATAACATCTATAACCAAATAAATTGTGGAGTTTCATGTGGTTAAAATAAAGAAGTTCAGATTTTCCAGAACAAGGAGTTTGGATTTCATCCTGCCAAATGCAGGCATGTAGGAGAGGGTGCTTTCAGAGCTGAATGTCCTTCTAAACAAGATATTTCTCAGCACTGACTTAAGTGGAGGGGGTGATTTAGCTCAGACTGAGAGATGTCTGTGGTCGAAACTGAAAAACAGTAATTGATATCAATGCACATTAATTAAGTGAAAACGATTTCAGGATGTCTTTTATTTGATATAGAAGGTGATGTTAGCACTGTAAGGTCTTAGTGATAGGATTGCTAGATACAATTTTGTTTTATGAAGCCTAAAATATTAATAATTCAAGTCATTTTTATATTTAAAATACTATTTTTTTCATATTTCAGTGTTTATTAGTCATCTGAAAAGTGAGGTTTTGAGCCATTCATTATGGCTCTGAATTTCCTTACCAGTTTTATAATCCCATTTTGTTAATTACATGAATTAACAATGAATTACATGAATGTATTTTCTTTTTTTCAGTTGCAGTTATGGGAGCTCTCACTTGTAAAAGTAATTAGTAAAAGTACTTCTAGATAAAAGTTGATTTTTTCTGTTGGACCTTTTTGTCTCCCATTAATAGTAACTGTTTGAATACTCTACATAGAATATTTTGTTTCTAAGTATTTTGTGTGGAGTTTTAAAATGTTTTTAATGTAATGTTATTACATCCTACTCCTTTAAACAAGTTATGTGTCAAGAATTAGACAGAAAAATAGATAAAAATTAGATAGAAAAATTAGATAGTATGTTTTATGGGAATCAGATTCAGTGTTANGGAGAATGTGGTGTTTGAAAATTCATGGTAGTGTTAAAGATTTCTCTCCTACCACAACAGGCCCTGATAAAAAGTTTGTTCCCCTATATAACTGACCATGTCCAAAGTAGCTGAATACTGTGAATAAAACTTACTAAACATGCAGCCAGACTGTGGGGTTTTATACGCATAATATAAGTATGACATTGTGTAATAGCTGTAAGACAATCCAGAGCATTTCCAAGGGATTATTGCACATCTCAGGTATTTCAACTCATCCAGCCTTTTGGCTTCATGCCTTAAAATGCTACCAGAGACATGTTATAATTGTCCAGAAATGCCCTGCCTGTTGTGTATTACAGCTTAAACCAAAATATTCAGTACATTACACATATACCCAAAATAGATGATTTAACCAGGTAATGTGATGCGTATGTTTAAAAAAAAAATCTAAATATGGAGTTCAATATGCTCTTCCACAAGGTGGAGGGAGAATTTGCTTACCCATCCAGAATAGCTCCAGAAAGTCCTTGGTAGTTTGCAATGTCATTTGCTTCTCTCTTTATTGATCTTATTGTCGTGATCTTTGACTTTTCTCTTTTTTCCCTTCTTTTTCTGGATTTGATTATTCAACATGGTGTTGCATCCTGAAAGTGCCTCTTATGCTTTGAGACACGCCAGTATGGGATGTGAATATAGCAATGAAGTGTAAAGAATGTCACTCAGAGCCTTCAAGATTGAACAGAGAAAATGGAAGAATCAATAATGACTAACAGTCTACCACCTTCACTGTGATTTTTCTCTAAGTTACACTTCCCAGGAGGAGGTTCTCCTGTAACAGAACTCTTATCTGATCTAAGTATTCATGTATTAAACTTTCTTAGTGATAAGATTAAATAATTAATACAAAGGTGACAAGGGATCTGGAACATCTCTCATGAGAAGAGACTGTGAGAGCTGGGCCTAATTGGTCTGGAGAAGATTGGGATCTCAACAATCCATATAAATGCCTCCAAGGAGGATGTCAGAGGATGGTACCAGGCTCTTTTCAGTGGTGCCCAGTGACAGGATGGGGAGCAGTGGGCATAAACTGAAACACAAGAAGTTTCACTTCGAACATGAGGAAGAACTTCTTTCCATTGAGGGTGGCTGAGCACTGGAACAGCTGCCCAGGGAAGCTGTGGAGTCTCCCTTTGGAAACATTTCAAAACACACCTGTACGAGTTCCTGTGTCACCTGCACCAGACGATGCTGCCTTGGCAGGGGTGTTGGACTGGGTGGTCCCCAGAGGTCCCTCCTATCCCTAACAACTCTGTGATACTGTGAAATGTCATTATTTATTTATTTTCCTGTCTTCTCTTACATGAGAGATGAAATAGTAGATCCCTGTTTACCTTCCTTCTAACTTCTGCTGCTATTCCCTCTAAACTCTGCCATTTGGGGCTCTTCTCTGTCTCGTCCTGATGAACAGCTTTCTTAGCCCAATGTTTTTGTTGTTCCTGTCCTTATCAGCCCTGTGATAGTTTGCTCTGAATCAAGCCAAGCACTCCCTGCTAGACAGGCCGGAGGAGTAGCCAGCAGCCAGGCACACCTTCTGTTGTTTCTTTTTCCTCAACTGCCTTGTTTTTGTCAGATAAAATTGCAAGCAAAAAACAAATTAGAGTGTTTTCTGATATTAACTGTAATATTATGTCTTCTGCCTTGTAGGCAGTTTAGCCCAAGCTGGCTGGCTGCCTGTCCTGAGGCGCAAGGACACGGCTTTCCGGGGAGGCTCTGTCAGATAAAACCCTTAGCTTTTCTGGAAGTGAAGGCTATTTTTTCCCCGTTGTTAGTGAAATGGGACCTTATCAGCATAGAAACACAGCCTGCATGGCAACACAAAGATACCTGTTTTGCCTCACATTTGACTCCCACACCAAAGCATATTTCTAGTGTGGCTATTAAAATAATAGCTTTTAAGGTAGAAAGTCTGCTGGCTCACACTGTGATTATTGGCTACTCAGTTAGGACACTTCTCCAGCTATCTGGGCTGAGGTTTTTCAGAGGAGCTCACTGCATAAAGCTGTGTCTGTACCAGGAGATTAACTGTGTCTGTGCTCTCTGACACTGAGGCTCACATGCATGGCATGACCCATGCCGTATTATTCCATCTTCTTATTCACCTAAATAGGGTGGCCATCTCCAGGCTGCCTTTTGAGAGTGGCTTCTGGCTTCCAAATACCTCTGAGCTGTGTCCTGGCACTGGGGAATGGTAGCTGCCCCATGCCAAAAGCATTCCTGGGGCTACTAAAATGGTTTAAATGTAAAGGGTTTTTTTGAGAGTCCAGGAATATTCCCTGAGAGTGTTTGAAGTCAAGTCTTAGTGTGTTGACTGCTCTAAAGCTGAAGTCTTAAACCCTGGCCCACAGACATGGTTTCATGGGCTTACCACATGCTGTTTGAGCTATGAAAAAAGGTGCCTTTGCCTCAGCAGCTTTATGGGGTCAATTCTGTTTCATAAATAAGTCATTCTTAACTACTGAAATATAAAAAACCCATACTGAAATATAAAAAACCCATATAAAATGTCTTGAAGAACTGGCCAGTCAGATCCTCTTCAACAGCATTCAGTATCTGATGCATCTTCTTATATAGAATCACAGAATTGTTTTTGGAAAAGGCTTTAAGATCATCAAATCCAACTGTCCACCTACCAGCATCACCACTTTCAATATTAAACCATGTCCTCAAATGCCATAGCCACACATTTTTTGAAGATTTCCAGGGATGGTAACAGCACCACTTCCCTGAGCAGCCTGTTCCACAACCCTTTCTGTGAAGAATTTTTTCCTAATATCTAAACTAAACTTCTCCTGGCACAACCTAAGTCCATTTCCACATGATGCTTATTAATAATAGTGGCCACTGCACACTGCAGACATCAGGGCTGCTTAACTCAGGGTTGTCTGAAATGCAGATGTTGATAATACAGGTTTCTTTCCCCATTTTGCTTTCCTGTAAGAACATCTTTTGTCTTCTTTAATTTCATTAAAGGCCAGGTTGGATGGGGCCCTGAGCAACCTGGTCTAGTGGAAGGTGTTGCTGCCCATGGCAGAGGGTTGGAAATAGATGACCTTTAAAGTCCCTCCCAACCCAAACTCTTCTGTGATTCCATGAGTGGGAGGGTTGATGTCAAACCATGCTTTGAGATCCTCTGATCAAGCACTATGTGGCAGCAATGGATGTTCTTGTGTGCCCCAGTGTGATCTCTTTATTTGTTATATGTTCCTGATGGTCAGAGACCTGATCCAAAGCTCCTGTTGATTTTTGATCCAGGCACTGGGTATCTCTTATGTGGACTGGTAATGTTTTCATACAGTCCTTCTGTGGTCTGGATACCTACAATGAAGTCACAGCACTTGCTGTTTGTCAAAAGCTGTCCCTGTGAGAATGAGCATAATGAGCAAATAATGACCTCATTGTGTATGTAAGCAGGGAAAAGAGAAGGCAAGTTATGAAGCAGAACCTTTTTCATTTACACAGCGGTGTTTTAATAACCAGCAGATTTTAGGAAAAGGGCTGGAAAAGTAGTAAAAAGATAAATGTACTTATGTTTCAAAGTTGAGATTTTTTTAACAAGTACAAAAGTTCATTTTGACATATTAAAATAAAAAAAATACCCTCAAATTTTCGGCAGGATCCTGAGAAAGCTATCAGCATTCCCAGTCGATGCTTGTCATGATATTTTCTTTTTTCTTTTACCCCCAATCCTTCCGTGGTACTAATAATATGAACCTCCTTAGCTGGACACTTGGAGCAGCCCGGTGTGATAGCTTTACCACAAAGGGCTTCTGTGTATTCCAGGAGTCAGGATATAGCACTCTTCTAACAGAAAATGCCCTGTAATGAAAGTGAAGCTCAGACATTATTTATTCCAAATACAGGATCTTTCCATCTGCGAGTTTATAGAGGCTGAAAAATTGTTGAATTTGGAGATTTGCAAATAGAAATTACAAGCTCAACTCTGAAAATATTCCCTCCTGGAAAACAAGTCCTATTCCCCCTTGTGAGCATTATCCTCATGCAGCACTGGTACAGAAGGAATTTCGAAGGTGGATAGTTTTGCTCATAAAGACACGGCACCGTCTGCTCCTGGAATGAAACAGCCGATCCTGAGCTCGGGTACGTGGAGAGAACAGACCATCACTTGTGTTTGAATTATGTGGAATATTTTTTGTGTGTTTCTTCACCAGGTCCACTTTTTAGGCTGCAGCAGGTTAAAGTTAGAGCTGTGCAAATTTTGAGAAGCCTACATCCAAATTAAGGCTGGCTTGCTTCCAGAAATGGCTGGAGCTGGCAAATTTAAATCATTTTCAAGTTGGAGCTGGGTTTTTTCTGGGTTTTATGTCATCACTTATGAGTTAAAACTGAGGAAAAACCTGGCTTGTGACCGATTTAACCTTTTTTTGCCTCCTGCCTTGGTCTAGAGTATTTTTTCTGTATGTGTGACTTGTTTGTTGAGAACTAACCACTGATGGGATTATACAGTGTGTCGAGTCTCTGGAATTGCCCTTCTAGTAAAGCAGGGGGTTTTAAAGCTTTTATTTTAAACCTTTACAGAGCATCGGTTGCTGACATATCTAGGGGAAAGTGGTTCGTAAAAGATTTTCTTAAAAAGAAATTATTTTTCCACTCTATATTTTTATGCAATTCAGATATTGAATGACAATTTTATCATTAACTGGCATTAGCAATACCTTGGGACGTGGCACAGCTCTTCTGCCTCCGTAATTAATTAAAAGTTTCTTAGCACGTAGTTTTTCTGAATTATTCCCGTGGCAGGGGATAATTTATATACATGAGTTTACAGGTGAAATCACTCTTAAGCCCTAAAATAGTGCATAACTTTGTCCCTGCCCATGGCAGAGTGACTGGAATGAGATGATCTTTAAGGTCCCTTCCAACCCAAACCATGCTGTGATTTATGCATGTGGATGGTTATGAATGTGGATGGTTATTCTGAAGTGATCTGAGAAGCTCTGGAGAAGGTGCCGTGATCATATCATTGGAGTCTGAGGAAACAGTTTACTTCAGTAAAATACAGGTGCCTGGTTAGGGCTTGACCTTTTGAAGAGCTGTCCAAACATTTACTCACTCTCACAACAACCACGTGAAGTAGAGGATAAATATTATCTCAATTTTATGGACAAGAAGGTGAGCACCAAGAGAGTCTAGATTAAAATTTAGGAATCTGTGGCATGCAGTTGCTTGCTTAATCCATTAGACCATGGTGTTTGGTTTGTCAATAGTCCCATCCTTTATAAACTGGACAAAACCTTTAAAATACCAACCAATTTAGATAGGCAGGAATTCAGTTCTCCCAGCATAAAACAAGAAATAAAGCTATGTCACATCATCGTAGCCAAACTTGGGGATTTTTTTCCATATTTTTCCCTATTTGTCTTAAAGTGCTCTTGAAGATGGTAGTGTACTCAGAAAACCTTCTGAAGGAAGGGCAGCTCAGAAAAAAAAGGATGTTATTTCGCTGTTAAATTAAGTTGATCATCTCTTTAACCTTAATTTACCAAAGCACACTGTTAGGGAAGCAATGTTGTACGTGTAATTATCTTGGTGAACAGTGCTACCATGTTTGTATACAATGAATTCATATTTGGTTTAGGCAGAGTAGAATTTATAAAGCATTTTTGTCATCTACTCCAAGTCCCTGGGATGTTTCTGGTCACCCACCCATTGAAACACAGC
>VYZQ01007730.1:5103-22894 GCA_013400655.1 Mystacornis crossleyi | reverse complement strand
ATGTTAAATAAATAATTTTAGAATACTAACCTTACCTAAGCAAATTATATCCATTATATCTTCTATGATACTGATCTTCATTGCAACATCGTATTTCAACCCCTTTTTGCAATCTGGTAGATGTTTTAAAATTTCTTGCAAGGGAAAATATATTAGAAAATTGTATTTTGCTCCTTTTTTGGTTATCTGGTCAGTCCTCCAGTTTCCAGCAGCATTGTATTTCCTAGTTCCAGCACTGCTTTATGAACCTTGCATTTGGTGAAAGCCAGCCTCACTATGATAGATTTAATTCAGGGCTTTAGTATGATAGTGTAACAGACAGATGATTTTCAGATTGTAACTTCTGTCAGAGATCAGCTGCAGCTGGAGAGTTAGCCTTTCGAAAAGCTGCGTGAAAGTTATGACTGAGTTAAGTTTTATTGCTGTTAAAACTGAAGTTCTTAATCAGCAGGCCAAAATTACTTCTAATAGGATAACTAATATTATTTGTACTGGGGAAAATAAACTAGTCAACAACTAGTCAATTTTAGTTGTTGACAATTAGTCAACAACTAATGACTTTTTTTTAAGAAATCCACAATAGATATCACTGGCACTAATGGAAGACTTCAGAGAAGAAAAAAGAGAATGTGTAATTCAGAGGCTGAGATTACTTAATTAAAGAAAACACTTGAAACATGTTGCATATAAAGCATTGCATACTTACTTAAAGAACCATCTGTGATCCTTGTTTAATCTTTTGCCAAACAACAGTTTATCTAAGAAATCTTGGGTTCATTAAATACAAATTTTTCTCATATTATTTCAGTATATTTTGTTGGCCTCTGCTGAAGCTGTGTAGCTGCACATTCCATTCTTTGAAATCCGTGCTCAGACTTCCAAGCAGGAAGTTATGCTTATTGCAGTGATTGTTCTTCTCTTCTTCTAGACATTGTAATGATTGTGAACTTGGCTGTTGCTGTCATAATTCTATTAATCTAATGCCAGGCAACTGCAGTTTCATAATTGATGACATTTACAGGTATTTCTCTCCAACATTTCAAAGAATGTGAATCCAAATCAGAGGAAGTTCACACTGAAGTGTGGTCCAGATCTTGCTTTTAAATCATGTTTCCTATTCTCACAAAGAACATAACAATAATTAATTTCCTGTTACTTAAAAATTTGATCACAGTAAAATGGTTCATCATTTATTAAAGCACAGTGTAATCATTATTGACCTTTTAAGTCTGTTATTTATGTTTGAATATTTTATATTTCCGTGGCAGATCAGTGGCTTACAACTGGAAGGTTGTCGTTTCGATGGAAATCGACTTTCAGAAAATCTGCACGATTCTCCCAGTGTGTCATCTGTTCTCCCTTGTTATATGGCCTGGATTCCTCAGGTACTAAATTATTAAAAGCCCTAAACTTTCAAGACCTGTAATTTGATTTTTCTGTGTAGTAGCTTTTCAGTATGATGTTACTGACCTGTTTTCCTTTCATTTCAAAATAAAAATCCCAGTCTTTGCTAGGAAAAACAATTACTTTATTTAGAACAGAAACTTACTATAATTTTGTTAATATTTTTTAGCTTATATTGCTTAGATGAAGGCAAGGGCTTTATTTCAGTCATACCTTTTTTTAATTTGTCTTTTAAAAACATCGTCATATTTTCAAACCTGTATTTAGTAAATGTATAAATGTGTTTGGGAGTTCATTCCTAGAATATATTTTCTTTGCATTTTAAATATTAAAATAAAATGCAGCAGCAATAAAAAAATAGAGAATACAATGTGAGCTGTAAGCAAAGAAAGCCTTTCCCCTACTTAAACTAATTTAAAAAATGCCAGTGCTTGCAAATTTTAAGATGAAAGCAAAGTAATCCAAACAGTAAAAACCATTACTGCTTCTGCCTTCCAATTATCATAGCAATTGCTGATAAATAACGCAAAAAGTCACATAAAATGAATTCAAGGATGTGTCTTTTAACTAAAAAATTGCTTATTTTAGAATTCAACCCACCTACATTTAGGAAGCCCATCCCATCAGAAGGTAGCTGGGATAAATCTGTCTAGATGTGACTCCAGACACAGCCTAGACCACTAACTCTGGGAGAGACAGGTGAGGAGAACCCCATGTACACCCATGCACACGGACATAAAAAAGACACCAAAAATCAAGAGGACATACAGAAAGTGAGAAATAGGAGTGGATGCGGTTTTCTCCCAGCATCTTTATCACAACAAATAAAATTAGCAGTATATATATATATATATAAAGAAAAATAATGTCAGCTTTTATGCTGTCCTGTAGAAATTAACTCGTCAGGCAGATAAATTTATTAGCTGTACGAGATTATTATCTGGCAGGCCACATAACTCAGCAGAGTTATCTCTTAAGAAAGCCGTTAGAAGACTGTTAAAGAAAAAGGTTCACTGGACCAAAAAAGTTGAAATTTCAGTTAGAATTGAGTTTATTAATTATGATAAATTATGGCAATGATGACCTGTGTTGTATATTGTGATAGATACTGTGCAAGGAGCTCCCTTGCCAACACACTGCTGTATCCCAACTTTTTTTTTTCTCATAGTTATTTCCAGCAGTGGAAATACAACATTATATTATAGTACAGCATTAGAAGTGTAAAGGTCAACAGATTTAGACCTTGAATACAGAAGTAAATGCTAGCCAGCATCTGCACCATTGCTCCCAGCTTGGTTAGGAAAGAAAATACTGAAAATTTAAAAAAAAGGAGAAAAAACGAAAACATCACAAAACTTCTTACAAAGTTGACCAGTGAAAGATCTTTCAGTTCTTCAGTATTTGCAGGGTTTGAATTTTTCAGATAAATAAACAGATTTCTAATTTACTAGAGAGGTGTTGCATGGGATAAATATGGAACTGCCAGACATTCTAATATATTGGCTCAGTGGTGCATGGTGGAGGATGGCAAGATGTGGTTTTCCACGGTAACACCAAAAGGAAACACACTGAAAATGAGAATTGTAAATAGTCCTCCCATTGTTCTGAAAAACATTCATCTTGTGTTAGAAATAAAACAGATTTTTTAGTGTTTTTCTGAATAAGACTGTATTTTTTAAACTCCAAAGGCAGGATCCAGAAGTTACAGGAAACAGAGCCAAAAGGAAGAAAACCTGAAAAGCAGGAAGAGGTGTCAACCCATGACAATGTGAAATCAGCAGAGAGCTTTATCTATAAAATTAAAAAAATTAGATACTTCAATAATCCATGAATTAAACTTTTTCAAATATACTTACATTTGAAATGCGTAGCAACTGACATCTTTGTGTTGGAAGAAAGTATAATTCTCATAGAACACGGGCCATAACTTGTCAACTGCCCAGATTTTAAATACAAAGTGTCTCTAAGGAGAGTTTTTCTGAATTGGTCTACCCTTGAGTTGTTTTGCTGTAAGCATCACTGTAAAGATAGACTATAATCAAATACTGTGCTCAGAAACCAAAGCAGAATTGGATATCATGCATTTCCCTTAATTTCATTACCTCTCCTTAGGAGAAGAGGGCATAAAATTGAACATACTGTCTTAGGATTCTAAGGTTTTGCATTTGTTTGCTTTTCTCCATAAATACATCTTTTGAAATCTAGCGAGCAAAAATCTATTTATAATGTAATGCTTTGAAGTAATTTTTAACCAAAGTAGCCTACAGGATTTCCCCTCAAAATGCTGCAGTGCTCAAAACAGAATATTTTGGGCTACTAACATGATGTTTATTCTCATTAAACTGTGAAGGTCCTTGCCAGTTTTAATCCACTGATAGATCCCGTGCTGTAAAGGGTGTCACTAAAGGGGATGGAACTGTGTGTGATGCAGTCTGACAAAGAGAATTTTTGGACTGTACTTAAGCCAAGGACATAAGGATTTGTGATTCAGAAACACTTCCACAGAATGGCTTCAACTCTCCAATAATCTAATTCCTTAAAACATCAGTGGGATTGAGAAAGGCACAAGAATATTTTGTCCCTAAAAAGTGTAAAAGAGGTCTTTGAAGGCAAACTGGCCAGCTTCTGGCTCCCAGCTTTGGCAAAACTTAAATTCTCTGATTAACATTTTGCTCTCAGACTGGCTAGCATTTTATCTTCTTCAGTAGTGTTAACCAGGGGATAAACGGGGTAAGTACAATCCTTCTGAGAAAAGCTGAGTTCCTGATAATTAAGTTACTCTATACAAATATTGCTGCACATAGATCTTCTGCAAGGATTTGAACACTGATGTCCAAAAGACAGGGGAAGTTGATTTTCCAAAGGGACAAAAAATTCTTCAGTAATGGTTTTACACTTGACATGCAAGGCAAAGTACTTGAAATAGTTATTGTTTGCATGTTTCCTTTTTCCTGTTTTTAGTTATTTTCTAATATTGGAGCATCACTTAACTCACATTTGATGTGATTTGAGTTAAAATGACACTCATTTTTATTTTAAGTTCTTTTCTGACAAGTGTGCTGCTTTGTTATTTGGTTCTTGAAAATCTGACATTTTCTTGTTGACAGGAAGGGACATTTTGAGTGTGGTGGAAAACATGCTTAATATATATCAGTTGCATCAAACCCTGAATTATTTGTAGTAACTAAATACATTATGGGTTGAAATTAAATGCTGTAGGAAGTTTAGACTGAGTCTTGGAGCTCAATTCTGGGGCCACACATATGGACAATGCCCCAAGCAAAGCCCTAAGAGGAAACTGCATCCAAGGCAGTTTGTTGTACAGACAGCAGAGAGGAGCAGTTCCATAAAGTAGCCTGGAATGTGGGCAGTAAGATTTTTTGGATTGTAGTTCCTGCCATATGATGCTTGCAGGTATCTCAGATCGCAGCAGGGGCTGTGCCCCGGGAGGAGGGCAGGATTTGCAGCAGGGATGGAGGGGGCAGGAGGGCCTGCCAAGGGCACGGCGGCTGCGGGCCTCCAGCCTGCCAGGATAGCTGCTCCCTTCACTTCAGCACACGGCTGCTGAGCAGCTTTCTCCCTGCAGGAAACTGTTCAGCACTTCCCTTGCCCTGGTTTGCGGACACCTTTGATGTGTAACTTTCGGGAGGGTTGTAGCTGAAGGAAGATTTCTATAGGTAGTTCATAGGATCACCCCTGTTATGTACTTCCTGGGGTTTGAGTTACAGAGCAGGCAATTTTTCTGAAGTCTCTGCTTCCTTGGTAATCCTTCTCCTTAGTGGCCTGAATGGAGACTTTCTTGCCCAAGGCTACAGTGTCCAAACTGTATCTTACCTTTAGGTACCATACCAGGGGAGATTATTGTTTTCTCATGTTTTGTTGTCTTTTTAGGGGATAACAAAGTGCTTGTTTGTTGACAGGATGCGTATGGCCCATATTCTCCAGAGGAATGTATATCTTTACCAGTCTACACTAGTGTGGAGAGAGACCGTGTGGTGACAAATATTGATGTACCTTGTGGAGGAAACCACGACCAGTGGATTCAATGTGGTGCTGCTTTATTTTTAAAAAATCAGTAATCTGAAACTGTGCTAACTCATGAAGTTAAGAAACATTTAAACATGTAATTTCTTGCTTACTGAAAGAGAACTTTATATTAATTGCTTTTATATTTTTAAAGCAATGGTTTATTAATTCCTGTTTATTTTTTTAAGATATATTCAAATAATTCTACTTGATAGAAATTCAAGTAGGTAATGTATCTTTTTGGGATATTGTAAAAATTAACATGGCACTATTCAGCAAACTGTTAATTTGGGTTGTTTCTCTAGATTGTAATGTGCTGTATTTCTGTCTTGAACATGTTGAAATCAAGTCAGCAGTTTTTCTTTGATTTTTTTTCATTATCCTTTTGGAACTGTTATTCATATGCCTCTGTTACTTAATAAAATAAAATTTTAAAACTTACCTTTTGTAACTTCAATTTAATGTTTTTTTGAAGATAAGAGTCAGGATAAATGTTTCAATCTCTTCTAATGATGTTTTACTTGTAATTATATTTCTTTGTATAGGTAGTAAATAATAGGACTTTCATGAACTTCATGTGAAGTTACAAATTCATGTGGCGTTACAAAGTTAGACTACTATCATGGTTATTATCTCATAGTTACTGAAAAAAAGTTATGAAACTGTACTAAATTCCAGTAAAAATATGCACATAAAGGCCCACCATAGCCAAACAATTCCTTAGGTGAAAAAAAAAGAGATTTCCATCCGGTTGTCAAATGAATAACAGAGGGATATAATAGTGCTTTTTGTCTGTGATGTGAAGAACACGTGGAATCTTGTTCTTAGTGCAAGATACCTAAGTTTGATTTCATTGTTTCATGAGGTATCATGTTGGGATTCTGTAATAGCATTGGAGTGCAATTAGATAAAATCCCAAAATCCAGCAGGAAGCAGCATTACTGATGTCTCAACATAAAAATTGTGTCTAATTTTTAGCTGGAATTACACATCTCATGAAGACATTTTTAAAGCCAAAGGCAAAAAAAGCGCTTTCTTGGTTTGCTTGGAAAACAAAATAGATGCTTTGGCTGGATATATCTATAGGTTTTATATTCATTTTGAAGTAGTATTTTAAATTAAGATTATATTTCTCTTTCCTGATATTTTTCATTGATGGTTTGAGGAAGAGAGACAGAAAGCAGAGAAAAGATTGGCCCCGTCTCCAGCTCAGCTTCCTGAGGAAAGTGTTTTTCTCTCTTCTTCTCTATTGTTCATGCTTAAACTTGGTCTTATGTCTCTATTTGGAAAATTTTCCATTTTAGTTGTTCTTCTAATAAAAACCTGTCCTAAAATAATTTGATACAATTGTACAAACATTTTAAAAGTTGAATCCTGTCTAAAAGGAGAATAGACTTACTTAGTACTTTTCAGATAACTGCCCTATCTTCCTTCATATATTTCCCTCTGATTCACTGAAGAGTAAGAAGGTAACAAATTTTGAAAAAAAGTCTCTGGAGAAAATTTTGGAAAAAAATAATGAAGTCTCCATCAGAACAGAAAGTACTTGAGTAAATCTATGTACAAGCTCTGTGAGGATCTAGGGGGTGACTTGTCCAGAGAAAATATTCTGCCATACTAGACTTTCTTGGAGATGAAAAGTTTTGCAGAGGGTATGCTTTTAATTTCCATAGACACATGTAAAGATCGTGCTTCAGCTTTCCCTTTTGGATCAAACATTTTCATAACCTAGACTGGATTTCAGCTTTCATATCTCACAAAACTGAGGGATCTACTGGCTCTTATGAATTCCAGCTTCTCTTTTGTAGGCAGGTAGAGAAATACAGAGATACTCAGCTGTTCAGATAACTACCTGTTAGGACAAATATGTCTGGGAAATAATACATCTTATTTTAATCTACCTTGCACAGAAAGTAAAGACCAGAGATGTAGTAGGTGGCTTTGATGACCCATCTTGTTTTTAATAGGAAATAAAAATCTTCTGTAGTGAGTGGTAGAAACCCTGAAATGAATCATTAGTAGAATATTGTGGGGATTTTCATGTTTTGTTTTTTAAATGTTTTTTATCTCCGCATTGTAAGCTTCAAAATGCCTTCCATATTGCCAAGAGAGATATGATTATTATTTAAAGTCTCTCTTTTCAAGTCTCCTCTTGCTATATATTTAGTTTTACTGATCCTACTAATAAACAGATATTGATGCTATCATGAAGAACAGAGATAAAAGAGACTCCTGCAGACCTACCACACCATATTTCTATTTCAGGGTCAGGAACTGATTCAGTTTCTTACTGATGACTTTTCTGTATCCTAACGCAAGAACTGGCCTATCTCTGGAGGTTTTTTACCTCTTCTATCATCCACATGGCATGGATTTAGAACTGTGGAATATTTCTCAGCTCGCAGCATCAGGAGTTTTGTTCCCAGGACATGCATTCATGCATTTCTGTCAGAGTGCCTTCTCTTAGCCAGCTTGATTAAATCTCATTTTGTTTGGTTGTCCTCTCAGTTTAGAGCCCTTTCACATTACTAGAACTGTCTGCTTGCTTCTGTTTTTTTTAAGACCTTCCCTGCATGATATGAAAAACCCCAACCTTCTTGATGTTTAGCTATAACTGGGGCATTGAGTTATATTTTTATTTGGACAGAAGTCCTGTAGGAGCCCACTGAGACTGATCTTTGTTACGGACCTGAAAGGCTCTCTCTTTCACTCTTCCTAGGTGTCTTTGATGTCTTTATTTTTTTCAGCACAGGACAAAAAACTGATTTAAATTTCAAGCTAATTTTTCAGCTTGAAATCTAGTAGATTTTTGATTATGTAATATTACCATCACAAAAAAAACCCCAAACCTTGGGAGCTGTATATTATGCTCACAATATATTAAGCGGTATGTTTGATACTTATTTTAAGTGATTCACTAATCTTTCCTTCTCATAACTGGAGTTATAACCCTCATGTTTTAGATGGCTCCCAGATGACCTGAAGAAGAAAAAGAAATTACTTATCATGTGTTCCTTGATACATGTTGTCTGTTAGCATTGTATAATATGCTTTCTTTCTACCCAATGTTGTAATCTAAATGAAAGATACTATAGGTAACTGCTACTGTAGATCATAGGAATTATTTTTTTGGCAGCAAAAACAGAACTGTAGAGTTTTTATTACCACCAAAGTGCAGCTGTATCACATGCATAGGCCATTGAGCAGTATGAATCAGAAAACACAGAAATAAAAACATCGGAAATGCCTTAATGGTCTGACTAGGGTTTGAAAGAGTCTGTTCTGCTATTCAGTTTCAAGGGTATAAGGAACTTTTAAGACTAAAAAGAGATATATAAAGAGATCTTAGAAAACACACATTACTACTCTCTAAACACTCTTTTGAAGACTTGAGAAAGGCATCTCTTCAGTAAGTGCAAATTGTTATCAACAGAAATCAAAGTGACAAAATGCAAAGTGAAAAAACCTTAAACGAATAACAAAACCTTTGAAAATAATGAAGATTATGCAGTAATATCTGAATGTCTTTAAAAGACAAGTAATTTTTTTTTTTTTACAAATGCATTTATTTTAAATTTGAGAAGGAACAGTTTCTTTTACACCTTATAGCAGTCAATTTTCTGTGAGCTATTGGTGCTGTCATCCATTGGAAGACGTGCTGTTTGGTGCATTTAGCAAATTCCCTGCAAGTCTACTGTCAGAGAGTGTGCTGTGTGCCCAAACAGAAGAATACATGTTTGTTGGAGTCAGACTCACTTTTTGCTATTTGGGGTAAACAGTCATTCAGAAACAAGACCTATGATTTTGATAGAATACCTCACATGTGTTAGTGCTAAGTCAAGTTGACTTAGGATTTTTTCCCCCAAAATTTTTAGCATTTCACTAAAATCCAAATGCAGCAGTGGAAGGCAAGTTATGCAGGTTATGCTGAGTATAAATAGAACTGGTGATGCAAAATGTCTTTCCCCTCTGTTTCTTTATTTCAGCTTTCAGAGACCAATACTCAGAAGAGCAGTAATTTGTCCCCAGACAGCTACATCAGTGTTAGAGCTGAAGTGGGAATAATCAGAACTCCATGCTCAAAAGTATCAAATATGAATTATTTGAGTTCTTAAACTGATAGACTGTGTTTCATTGACAAAAATGGATATGCATAAATTGTATTTAATATTGGTTATCATAATAAAAATGTGCAGCCTTTACCAGGGCTAAAAATTTCCATATGAAGTTTTACATAGACATGTTTAATTCCCTTTAATTTTTACATTTTTAATCCTTGAAAATGAAAGGTGTGAATAAGAAACGACATGTGGGAGAGCCTGAAGACCAATAAAGAGTGGGTCACACTTGAGAAAACAAGCTCAGCCCTTGAGTTCCTATGCTGTGAGTTCCTGTGCGGTGTTCTCCTCTGAAGGTGTGCAGCTTCATCAGTGCACTGGAGTTCTTTACAGATCAGAAGCTTCCCTGGAAGCCCATCTGCCTGAGAGGCCATTCTTCCTTCACCTCTTCCCATGGCCTTCAGTGGGTGAGGCTGCATAATTCAGCCCCATCTCCTGGATCTGCTTTTCATTTCAGATACTGAAGCTCCTTACAGCAGAGCTCATCAAATGAATGTGTTTTAACAAATGCCAGTATTTAATATCTATATTTCTTGTAGTTCTCATGACCTTTATGTAAGATATCTAGAAAGCAACAGAAGAGGGTTTTTTCACTTTCTGTATATTTGGTGCAAACAGAAAGACTTTTCACTGGCCTGTTTCAGAAAATCAAGGAGCAAAATTGGTGTTACTTCTTTGAACAGCTTCACAATAATTACTCTTAATATGGGCTGCAGTTGTCCTCAGGAATAGTTCTTAGGATATGATCTTTGTGGAAATTGAGGTGGTTATTTTCTTTTATTTTAAACTTGAATTAATTTGACTTAATTATAGCACAGAAATAATCACAACAACAGAAGAGGGTATCTTTGCACAGGCCAGTCCTAGAATGGCTGTGTAGGTATGACAGGCTAGTCAAAGCAAGAATTTGGGTATTCACCCTGTGTTACAATGTGCCGCTGTTCTACTTTTTCCTCATCAAAGCCATCTGCATTGCAGTGTCTTGTCCAACACATAAATTAACTTGAGAGCACATGTCATTTGAGGACAGTGTAAATACCCTGTCTGGTGTTCACTCCTGCTTGGTGATCCTGTAAAGGAAGTTGCCTGAACTGCAGTGAGCAGATGCCCTAGGTGGATGTCAGATCTGTGTACTCCAACTGGGAGCAGTTTCTACAGAAGTGTCACAGTTGCTACTGGCTCTGCTTCTCAGGAGACAGCAAGCTGTCCCAGCTCTCTTTAGAAGAAGTCTTAGATATATTCTTCATCATTTTCCCCCAGTGTTAGATCCACTTAATTTTTCAGAGCAGCAGATATGGATCTTCTTAACAGATCAGCCTTGGAAAAAGTAACTAGTAATCATGCTTATGAAGTGTTTCAGATAGGCAATTTCATCGTCAGAGCTTTCTGATTCATCTCAGCCGCTGGCAAGGTGAGTTTTCCTCATGCAATCCCACGTGGTACTAGTGCCCCGCCTAAGGGGATTTTCATACACTTTTCTCTCCCTGCTGAGATCGGGAAGAAATGACAATGTCTTCAGAGCGTTTTTGGGATGGGCAGGGTCATACCAGCGTCTCCCACTAGGTGGTACTGTGGGCTAGACCCTGGTGAGAGCCTGGCACAGGCGATTTAGGGGAGTTTGGAAGGTAAAGACAATTTATAGTCTATACAATATTGCATCAACAGTCCGTTCCAAAGGAAATTTCTTATGGCAATGCTGAATAAGCAGCTACAACTTAAATGCTTCTAGTTAGTTATGATGTAGTTCTTTTTAGAAATAAGTGATTCAGCAAGCGAATTTCTCGTTCCTTCAAAACGCCTGGTTTGTGCAAGTGGAAGAGGCACTGACTGACCACTCTGGCCTGTTTGCAGCTATTTCCGTGCATCTTCAACATCTGCATAGGAGGAAGGAACAGTGAGGAGAAGTGTGTCCTTGCAGCATGGAAGGCCAGCAGCCTCCTGGTCTGCGTCAGGCGGAGTGTGGCCAGCAGGCTGAGGAAGGGGATCCTTCCCTGCAGAGTATTGGTGACACACATCTGGCATTCTGGGCCCAGTGCTGGGCACCCCGGTGGAGAGGCACGGACATACTGGAAAGAGTCCAAACAAGACACTGGAAAACTTGAGACAGTTCAGTGGAGGCCACCACCAAGATGGTCAAGGGGCTGGAGGACAACTTAAGGGAAAAGGCTTAAGGAATTGGCCTCCTTCAGGCTGGATAAGAGGCAGCTTTTATGGGGAGGGACTTATTGGCAGCTTCCATTGCCTACATGGAGGTTATCAAATTTTGTGGCAGGAGGACAGGGGACAGAAGATAACTGCATACAGGGGCAAATATTTTCCCCATGAGGACAGTTAGGCACAGGTTTCCCAGAGAGGTTGTTCAGTCACCTCAATGCTTGGAAGTATTGAAAATTGGACTGAATAAAACCCTGAGCAATCCATTCTGGCCTCAGAGCTGACCTTGCTATTGGGGACCTCCCAGTGTCCCCTCCAGCCTGAAATATACTGTGCCTCTGTCTAGTGGATTCGTTACATTTTCATCATTTCAAGCACAGTGTATAAATTACAGTAAGAAAATAATGTCATTTTGCTCTTTCTACTTTGTGCTCCATATAGAAATGACCTGCAAGTCCTTCAGTTTTACTGCTGCCTCATAAGCTATCAGCAAGTTCAGGGGTTAGTCAATGGAAAATGAAGCAGTTCACAGAATAAATGGATGAATGAAATATTAAACCATAATAGACCAAGCCAAAAACAATTTAGAGGAACCTCACTTAAGGCATAAAACAAAAAAATAAATGTTCTGAACACTTCAGAAGCAAGATGCCTGCCAAGGAGAGTATTGGGTTATTAGATGAAGTACAAAAAGAGTACTCAAGGAAGGTAAGACCACAACACAAACCTAAGTTCTTTACATCAAAATTCATTTCAGATAAGCTGAGTGTGGTTCACAAACCGACATCTTGCTCTGTATTTTTCAAATAAGGGGTGAGCCTTAAAGATCATCTTAAACTGATCTGTCAAAATAAAAGGTTTTAGAAGACACTAGAAATACTTGTAAGAAATAAGTTATTAGGTCCTCATCTAAGACTCCTAAAGAAACTCAAGGAACTCCAGCACAATGTTGCCTCACTGGTCAATATAGGTGTCTAACCTATCATTTAAGTGGGCTGTGGTTCTAGGGGAAGGAAAAGTTCTCTTTTCTTTAACAGTTCTCCAAAAATACTTTCTTCTATGTAAAACCTACTGAAATTGTAAACCAAAAAAATTTGATACTCTATCTTAAAAACAAGGAAGGTCAGAATGGATTTTTTTAAAGTCATGTTGTAGAGAAAAATTTTGTTAACCTTTAAAAAAGCTTGAATTTATTGATGTAGTTGGAAAAATAATTTGATACAGTGTCCAGGGATTTTCACTATGTGGGAAAAGTTGGGAGAAAGGAACTAAACTGTACAACAAGAAAAAATGGGTGAGAGAAAGAGATGGAGTGAGTAGTGTTGTGCCATTTTACAACAGCTGAGGATCTCAGTTTTGTACTTGATCTTTACCAGGGCAGGAATCCCAGGCCAGAATATTTGCTGTGGCTCTTCAGTATAACAGCATGCTTCTTTTGGGAGAAGTCTGCATTAATTTTACTGCTTTTACTATATTTAGACATGCTGTGCCCAAGGGTAGGTTATCTCTTAACCTGAGTACACTTTATGCCTCTCTCTTAGATGTTGTATGATTGATCATCCTTAAAGATAGCAAAGAGGTAATCAGCCAATTTTTACCTTGCTATTCCTTCCTTCCTTCCTTCCTTCCTTCCTTCCTTCCTTCCTTCCTGCCTGCCTGCCTGCCTGCCTGCCTGCCTGCCTTCCTGCCTTCCTGCCTTTCTTCCTCCCTCATCTGATATCTGGTTGGCAATTAAGGTAGATAAAATGAGGAAAAACTTCACTGGAATAGGTGTTGGGAGAGAATGAAGAGTTTTTGTCATATCATGGCAGCTATGATCCAGTTCATACCAAAGAATAGACTGTTTGGAACCTGCTGGAGTAGCAACAGCAGAATCACAGGAATTAATACAAATAAAAGTATCCTGACTGCATTGCCTGGTCAGCTCCTGATGTAAAAAGAAACAGACCTGAACGTTTCAAGCTGATCAATTCCTAGCACAATGCTGCTTCTAGGAGTGAGCTGATGAGATGTGAAATTTGTGTTGCCACAGGCAAGTCAAAGTTACCCTGTCTGGTGTCTGTGATGCCAATGTAACTAATCTCTGTAAATCTCATTTTTCAACAGCTTAAGGTAGATGTTTGAAATATGTGTTATTCTACTGTTTTGAATTCGTTGTCTTTCATCGGATGGAAACACAAAGGCCCAAAGTAGTGAAACTGGAAACCAGCCTAAACTGAAGTACAAGAAAGCTGATGCAGATTTCAAAAAAGCAAGTGAAACACGGCAATTTCCAAACCAATAAAAGGTTGAACAGAATAAAATTAAATAAAGGGAAATCTAAAAACGAAGTGGTAAAAAAAAAATTAAAAATTACTTAAGAATCCTAAATAATAGATTTGCCATGCTTGTTTAGGAATGGTGGGGTGCTTCACTTTGGAATGTGAAGCAACTGCAGTCTGAAGAGCCAGTTACCAACTGGCATCATGCCAGCTATCCTGAAGAGTAGAATATAGTCCACACTGAAAATATATTGACTTGATGAAGAATTGTATGCCTTGTAATCCAGAAAATACTTGTGCAGTGTGCACAAGTAATGCAAAGATGAGTCAAATTTAGCATCCGACTGGGTGCTGCCATCGTGAATGGAAGGTGAAAATTGCTGGTTTAGATCAGGACCATATGTCAACTGATCCAGTATGCTGCCACTAGAAATATTGGGGGAAAAATAATAAAAGGTAATGCACCCAAAAATAGGCAAAAGCAGTAAGATAAAGCTGTGTATACTTCCTTCTCTTTCCTACAAACTAAAGCTTTTCTTAGTTTTTCCAAGGGGCGGATTTAATTCCCTTTCCAGAAAACCTTGTGTTACCCAGTATATCCCTGAATGTTCCAGTGATGCATATATATGTATGTACAAATCTTCTCTGAGTTGTCTGAAGTTTTGAGCCTGAGACATAATTGTGAAAACTGGATTCTTTATTTCTAGGTTTTTTACTTTATACATGTTTATGATATCCCCTCTTAATTTCCTCCTGAATAAAACAATCACAGCCTTTCAGAGTCTATTGATAGAAAAAGAGTTATTTCCCATCTAGCCATCTTCAACTGTTTTTGCTAAAGTTTTCTGCATTCTGAACTATCTTTTTCCTTCTTTTTTAATGATCAGGTGGTCACAAAGTTTCAGGTAACACCATGTAAAATTTTTGATTTTATTCGATATACACATACTATAGTAAATTGCTTCCTGCAGGGTTCATATTCGGTTGAACAGCACTCTCACAGTACTTTTTCATGAACAAGACAAGCCAAATATTGTAATGTGAGGGATTGCCCATCTCCTTTCATTAAATGAGGGGAGTTGAACCAAGATCCATTAAGCAAATACCTACTTTTTCTCGCCATTTTACTTTAAAGCAACACTGAATTTAAATAGATCTTTAAAAAATTTGAATTTATCTTTTCATTTTAAAGGTATTTATAAATAGATCACCTTTCTTTCCCACCTACAAATGGAAGTACTTCAGTGGTTGGTGTTTGACAGAGAAATTTTTATTTTTTTGACAAAACCCTTGAGATAAACGAAATATTAATTCTTACTTATTTTGTGACAGTACCAGTTTCTGGTGTAGCATGATCCCTGCCCTCTGTTTTTTTTTGGGGGTTTTTTAACTCTGTCCTATTCTCCAGAAGGTCCCTTCAACGACAAAGGTCTAGTTGCTGCCCAGGTGGAAGGTCCCCTCTGTTGCCCAGAGGTTTCAGCTGCCCAGAGCGGGCACACACCTCTTCCCACTGCTGCCAGGCTCCAAACTTGTAACAGAACAGAAATGGATTAACAGAGAATAAGAACAGACAGGAACTATATTTTCTTTCAAAACTGCAAAACCACTTTTATCTTAGCCTATTACGAACTGTCTTTTAACATTATGGAGGACATTTGCAAAGCATAGGAAGACCCTTGTGGTGATTTTCTTGGAAAGCCAAGAAGGGAGTGATACATCTGTTGAAGGACCATCTTTGCACTCAAATCATCTGCTACTGAATGTTGCTGGAGACAGGGGAGGATGAGGAGTTGGATCTTTGGTTTGATCCATTGTGTGGGTTGTTTAATCCAGGTGAGATTTTACTGTAGATCTCATATGATCATCTCAGCTGGTTGGAGCATGGTGCTAATTATGCCAAGGTTGTGGGTTTGACCCCCACGTTTAGTTCAGAGTTGGACATGATGGTCCTTTGTGTGTCCCTTCCAACTCAGACTATTCTGTGGTATGACAGAAGTTATTTGTTCACTATATTTCATTATGACCACCTTGAAGAGCTGTCTAGGGGAGTGTCATTAACATAAACTATCAGAAGGGATAAGTGCTGTGGAAAACCTGGAAAATTTACATGGACACTCTGAGCAGCTGTAAGTCAACACGTCTCCGTTGTCTCCAGGAAAACTGTGCTGGTTCCCATCAGCTGATGAAATGTCTCGTTGAGTTAATTTGACCTTAAACAACTCTATGCAGCGGGGGCCGTGGCTGTGGTGAGCAGCGGACCTTACTGGTTGGGGTTTCTTCATGGGCCTGATTAAGAAATCTATGCCGATTTCTTTTTCCTTTGGAAAATGATGATTCACTAGAACATGACTTCTGAGAAGGAAAGTACATTGAAACCAGTCCTAAATAAGAGATTAAAAAAGGATTTTAACACTTTAGAGCATCCCTCTAGGACTGCTGCAATACAGTAATTTTTATCCCTAAATTCATAGGAAGTTTCTGTTTTGAATTCTGAACATATTCCTCCATATCTAAAAGAATACCAGTATAAATGAAATACCAAAACCACCAAAGGATACCAAAATAAATTAAATAATGCGTCTAAGATGAATCTAATTCAGTTTCTCTAACAAATTATCCAATCACAAAATAAAATATCTTCAAACAGTTAGCACTAAAATTATATGCCAGGAGAATTAATTTGCTTTGTAAACAAGGATTAGATTTAATCCAAGATACATGAGTGCATTTTTTGTGAACTACAGGGACCCATTCCTGCCATTATAAAATTTAGTTTCCAGAGTCTGGCTACTCTCAATGTAGATACAGTAGCCTTTACTCCAAAAAATGTGACTACAATTTTAGATGCCTTCTGGATAAACTGTCTACCAGTTTATGATACCAAAACATGTGGCACTGGAAATTCTTCTCCCAGACTAGAATAGCATGAGCAGTTCAGGCCTATGATAGGAGATAGTCTTAGAGCCTGTGCCCTGGATTTTCATGCTATTTGGTTCCCACATACTGCTGCAATATTTGGGGTTTGGTTTGGATGCTGGAACAGAAGTATAAAAAAGGTGTTTTATCAGGCAAGCAAGAAGACTACCAAAAATTTCAAATTCAGTTACTGAAATAGCTGTTGCGCACAGTACAAGGTACAGAAAACAATCTGAAACCACAGATACCAACATTTCCCTTCAGAATTCAGAATACGGGATGTGATCTTTTGATAATTATGAACAGGACTTCAGAAGNCTGTGCTGAAATTAGTTTGTAAAATAGGTGGAAGGAACCATCTGAGGGTAGGTGGGCTGTACCATCAGATGATCCAGGGAACTAGAACTCCTGTCAGCCTATCCTCAGTGCTGAGGGAAGTTGTGGAACACATTGTCTTGGNTTTATTCTTTGGAGTTATGAATCTTATGAAAAATCCTGTCTTGTGCTTTTAAGGATTTCATGAGGATTTGGTAGTCAGCAAACCCCAGGTCTCAGGTTTTTGCTGAAGTGTTGACACAGGCTTGTACTTGGAAATAATACCAGGGTATTTTTCTCTATACAAATTTACTCTCATCAGCATTTGAGTGTTTTCCAGCCATTTTATCTGGTCCAAACTGGGGCCAGATATGGCTTTCACTTGGCCTGGCAAGTCATTCTCAGCTGTCAAGATGTGACCTAAAATCCTGGTGTAGCTGTAGGTCCCAAGAGCCTTGCCCCAGTTCCCCACACCACCTAGGAGGGGTGGCAGGGCAGCTGTTTTTGGCACCAGCTGTCATGAAACACTGGGCTTTGCTCACCATTATTTTTCAGCCCCCTTTTTTTTTTTTTTTTTTTTTTTTTTTTTTTTTTTTC
>VYZQ01007728.1:3694-22792 GCA_013400655.1 Mystacornis crossleyi | reverse complement strand
CCTTTCCCCATTCCAGAAGCGCTGAGCTGATGCCTTCAGCTTACTTCACTGACTGGAATGGAGACACTCTGTTTTTTTCCTTTGTTCATTAGGGGGTCGGGTTTATTTTTGTGGAGAATCACAACTGTGTATGATCTGCTCGGCCTACTAAGAGATTGCAGAAATAAAAGAGACTGAAACTGACTGGTTTATTACCCCACGAGGCTTTGAGCCGGAGGGGGAATAAGTGCATTCGTCCAGGGACATGACATGAGATCAGATGTTACTTTCAAGAGAGCTGGTTCTGTATCTCAAGGATCTTGATAATTCAGCAACCGAAAAATTATCTCATCCTTGGAACTGAAGTGAGTCTCTTTGCCCAACTAAAAAGCTGTCTCAGTTACAGACTGCCTAACTTGATTGCAGTGGTATGGACACTCCCAAAGGTACATTTGCAGTGCCATCAAATGAGAAACTATTAGGGAAAAGTGGAAAGAAAAGCTCAGCACTTTTCTGGGAGGAAGGGCTATGATCAGACAAAGATCTCATTATATTTGCTTTGCCATCCACACTGTGATAAGGACTACTGCCTGCTCTAAGCACAGGCATTTGACTTTGGCTACATAAGACAATATATTTAATCCTACACTTCCAGTACCTGTGATACCACTACCTACAGTTTGCCCCAAAGCTAGAACTGAGAGGTCCATGCTACAAAATATGGAAACAGGGAAGGAGGCCCTTTATAAAACAGTATCAAAGAAAACTTGTCTTTGCTGGGAGAACCTTGGCTGGGGTATTTTGACTTCCCATCCCATTTCTGATTAGGAGAGCAAGTGCTGAAGAGGAGTACAAGCAAACTACAGGAAAAGGTGTTTTATGTTGCTAGTTAGTTGACTGTTCTCCATCTTGCTTCTAGATAGATATTCCATACTTCATGTATTCTTGACTAAAATTGTTCTTTACTTAGGTTGGAGAGGAATTCTCACCATGCAATATAGACAATCTAAGCCTGTGGAGTTTTGCTTTCATTTGCATTCTTGGGATGGTTGGAATGGAAGCTGGCAGAGCGGTATTTCTGAGAGACAACTGGAACTCTGCTATTAATCTGGGGAAAATGAATGTGTGTCATGCACAGAGAAAACTTCAGTAAAATTTGGATTAAGAACTGTAAAATGTTCTTGGTGGCAGCTTGAGAGAAGAAGCCATTTTAGAAGGCACAGTTTAAAAGTGACTTATCTTTTGAGCACTTTGTGTTCATTAAAGGAGCTGCCTGGATTTATTCTACGAGCAGAACCTCTTGGAATTTTTAGTGGTTCTAAATCTCAATATGGATGTTAATTCAGGAAGCAACTGCACCAAATCAGTTTTCTCAGGAGGCATTTCAAATCTTCCATCTATTCACTAAAGATTCAGCTCATCTGCAGAATCTGTTTACTTGTAACTTGGTAGTAGTGCAAATATGCATCTGATTTCCACAGAATGTGACATATGGTTATTTACCAGTCTTTCTACTGCTTGTTTTAGTTCTTGTTTTCAGTCCTTGTGGGCTTTTACTATCTTTTTTTCCTTTTTTTTTTTTCCCCCCTCAAGGGGACCAATTTAATGGATTTTTCATGAAGAATCATTTAGGATGAAATAGTGGTTGTGTTGTGGGAGTAACACCCTAACCTTTTGCTGGCACCTCCCTAACATCTCACCATAGGATGCATTTTCAAAGCTGTAGATGTGCACAAGCAACTAGTTTCTGCTTCAAAAGTTTGTTCTACTACTGTGTTAGTTCATACCTGCTCAGCAGTCCACTGAGCCCTGACTGACCCAGGGCTTTGGTCTCCCTTAAATCCTAAGTCTCTGATGGAATCAAATGGAGAGCTTCCATAGCGCTCTGCTTTGTGCCCCCTGCCTGAATTTTCCACTTAATTGAGTGGTATGTGCAACAAATGCCAAAATTAATGTTTCTTGCCAAAACAGGGATATGAGACCTCCTGTGATGTGGGTTGTTGACAACAGCTATAAAAATGTTTGCATTTACATTTGCAGTTGGTGCATAAGAATGTGTGTACTGTTAACTACGCAGTAGGCTGCTCCTCAACATCTCATCAGGAAAGCTGCCTTTCAAGTTCAGAGGGTGACAAACAATGCACTCAATGGCAAAAAAACCCCCCATTTACTAATTGCTGTAGGCTCACAGAAAAATAAAAGAAGAGAATGCAAGCTGGAATGGAAATACTACTATATGCTGTTCCTGCAGAGGAAAGGAATCAATAGAAATACTATATTCAAGCTATGAAGAATTCCTCAGTGGGGTTTCTAAGTAGTTTTATCTAAACATTTTTACTGAGAGAGTAATTACTATGGTGATCCTGGCCATACAGTGGGTTTCTGTGAGATAAACATGTGACCAGCTCAGTGCTTAGAGCCTTCAATGAGCTCAGGGCCTGAGACCCCTCACTGACCTGTCTGCACTGGCAGCCAGAGAATGGCTGCACAGAGAGAGAGAGAGAGAGAGAGAGAGAGAGAGAGAGAGAGAGGAGAGGGAGAGGATGACCTGGCTGCAAGCAAGGCATCTTTGGTCCCAGCGAAAGACATGTGTCTTCAAAACCCCAGAGACTTTTAGAGCACTAAGGCAACAGGGAGGCACCATTTGTTGGGGGCCATGCTTTTGCAGTATTCAGTGAAAGGTGCTACAGTTTTTAACATGGATTCAATATCTAGCTCCTGGTCATGGCAAGAAACATCTCCCCCTCCAATCATGTTTGTAAAGAAGTCTTTATTTCCAATGAAAAAGCCTTTGCCAATCTCCATGAGCAAAACCATTTAGCAAGCAAATAAAGTACTTAAAAATATCTTTATAATCAGAAAAGATCTTTTTGCAATGTTAAAAAATACAGAGTAAAAGCAAGTCAGTCAATTCTTTTATTCCCCCTGAATAAGTTTCTGATGTGCTCACCATCTCCAGCAGCAGAGAGCAGAAACTATTTCTAATGGGATTAAGACTCCCACAGTACCCACAACACATGCAACCTCCTAGTTCATGAAAGACTTAAAAAAGAAAAAGAGCCCAACCCAGTTATCTAACCTGTTAGTCAAAAGATATGAGAACATACACCAAATTTCTTTCAGTGTATGGCATGAAAATTTACTGTTAATAAAAAGAACTTACCTGCTCTAAGCATTGAAGCATAACAGAAAGGAAATATCACATTCAGTATTACCAGGTACTGTGTGGGTTTTTTGGCAAAATTTTCCCAGTGAAAAATGTCTAATATGTCAGTATAAATGTTAATGACAAATATATGTTAATCCACACTGTTCACTAAGAGGCAAAATAAAGCAAATTTGGTTCTTCTTTTTGAACTCACTTATTTTGTTACCAGTTTCAACCAGTTTGACCCCTGTCCGGCTGAGTACGGAATACGGATATCCTGCTATTACTCTCACATTATGGCTCAATCACTGAAAACTCACTATGGCATCTGATCTTGATTTGTGGCTTGACACCTACGGTGTTCATGTTTCCACCTACCGTCACCTCACTTTGGTAAGCCTCATACATTTTTTTCAGACTGATACAGAAGTTTTCTGATACCTGTATGACTTTTGGAACAAAGTTCTTCTGACTTCTAAGGAAACCCATCAAACACTTTTCCATCCTGAGTGGTTCTTCATATTTTGCATCTTTTTAATACAGACAAGTTTCACTTTAGAAACATGAAATATGTAAGTGATGTACTGTGTCTCCAGTGCACATTCTTTTGTGTTTTGCAGGAAAAACCCCCAATCTGTTGAGGAAACTCTTAGTTGTTTTGAAGTGTGAGCTCTCTCTTGATTCTAATCCCAGTCTGTGCACAAAAATAAGGTAGCTGTAAAAGCTCCTGACTTGTTAACAAGGCCTGTTTATTTGGTATGCAAAGAATGAGTTCTGCTATAGAAGTACCTCAGGGACTGATTTTATTTGGGCCATGTAACCACTAACTTCTAGGAAAATTCAAGAGTAAGTCCTGTCCTTGAATAGCCCATCACCTATAAAAAACAGGAGATGGAAGACTATGGAATGTGAAAGACTAGAGCTGAAATGGCTTTTTCAAGATCATGAAAGATCTGGTGCTGGACAGAATCAGCACTGAATATGAACCAGGTTCTCTTAGGACTTGTTTACAGAAGTGCCCACAGATCTGTGCTGCTCCAGAGTGATACGGTTACATAAGGGATTATGCAAATAAAATTGGCACTGTAAGGATGACCGCTCAGTCCTTGTGGGTATTTCCAGTTTTTACTAAATGCTGCTCTCACAGCATCTTGGATACTGCCCTTTCTTTTCCCAGGTGGGAGCCCAATCCCACACTGTAGCAACAATAAACAAAATATTGAGTGTTGAGGCTGAACCAAAGCTCACAGATGTTAAGGCCTCAATCTGTTACTTCCTCAGGAAGAGCAATTGCAATCTGACTCACCGCTCTGCCCTCCTCCTCCCCCCCCCCAGGAAAGAGCTTCCTCCTGCTGCCAAGCACAGCACAGCCAAACAACAAGCAGCGATGTTCTCTCTGCTAAAACACACCCAGTTGCACCGGGCGTCTCACTGCTGGGAAATTTGCTCTTCTACTGAGCTGCATTCAAATGACACAGACAAACTTTGGAAGTTTAATTAGTTGTGAGGGTATTTAGTGCTGTGACAGAATAACACACCTCCAGTGCAATGGGTTGTTTCTGCGCACATTCAACAATATTTCCCACACTTAAAAACTGTGATTTATTGTATATTATTTATCTGATGCGTGTTCCCTTACCTGCCTCCAGAAATGGTTTTTTTTCTGTAGTTTCCCATAGTTTCCCTGTGTGTGTTACTGTGAATGTGGGCACTTGGGCAGCCTTACCGTAGCACGAGCTCGCTCTAGTGCCCACAGTGTAAGTTGCAGTTGGAGCTTTCAAACCCCTGCAAGCCGAACTGTGTCATAAAAACAGACCATTCGTCTCTGTTCCTGCTATTTCTTAAGGAGTGAATGCCACAGATGATTTGAGGTCAGAAGTGGTAATTTATTCTATTTTGGAAGCCTCCAAACAGCTGTCACTCAGGAAACTATCACCTTTCTTTTAGTGTAGACAATAAAGCGTTTACAGCCAAGAAGATAACCAGGCAGCAAAACCAATTTTTCTTCTATTAGCTCCGGAAATAATCCAAAGTTTACAAGAAAGTTTAACCATGAATTAAAGTTCATCTGTGAAGAAGGAATACGTAGACGATTTCCCCCTAAAATAATTCTGTGTGTTCCTTACACAATCTGCCATTCCCTGAGCACTCCCCAGATTTAAGCACTGACCCTATGAAATGCCAGAACAATTATATTCAGAATAACACTGTCACACACAACACCCGCAATAATTTAATGATTAAGCGTGTACATTCGTGCTTAACCCACTGGCTGGTTCAGCTAAACACAATGCACTCTGCTACTCTTTGTGCCTCACTCTGCTCCTTTGTTTCACCATGGGGTCCCTCCCACAGGCTGCCGGTCTCCATGAAGTGCTCCAGCATGGGTGCCTCCCACAGGGTGCATTCCTTCAAAACAGGCAGCTCAAGTCACCCACGGGGTCACAAGTCCTGTCAGCAACCCTGCTCCAGTGTGGACCTCCATGGGCTGCCTCACCATGGCCCTCTCTGCGGGCGCTGGGGAATCTGCTCCTGTAGCTGGACCACCTGTTCTCCCTCCTCCTTCAGCAGCCTGGCTGCCTGCAGGGCTGTTTCTCCCTCAGCTTCCCTGCTCTTTCACAATTGCTGCAAAATGCATTTTATATCTTCTTAAGAACGTTCCCAGAGAGGCACCACCGGCACCCTCTCTGAGGTGGGTCCTTTGGATCCAGTGGGAATGCTGTGCCTGGCACTGGCATCCCAGGCCTGTTCCCCATGGCTGCCCTGCAGCCCGCAAGCACCTGCACCCAGCCCCACCTTCCGCACATGGGCAGCCAAAGGAAGGATGGTGTATTGCACTTTAATTGCTTGATATAGAGAGTTCCCACAACCAGGGCTGAAAGCAGCGATTTGGATTGCAAAATAGTAAACAGAGCAAAAAAAAATTTGCACACCATAAGCTGTAAGATTAATATAAAAGAAGTAACTGTGGATTAACTTTAAACGGAGGCGTGATGTCTTACACCAGGGCAGCCTGGTCTCGCAATCCAGCCTGGCCTTGTCGGACGTGTGGATATGCCTAACGGGACAGCCTGCTCCTTCCCACCTTTCACAACCAGCCTGGGAAAGCAGGGCTGGGCGGAGCTGATCCTGGGCACTACCATCTCTGTTCCGCGGCCCTGCCTTGCCCTCTGCATCCCTTCCTTACGCTTTCTCTTCTCTTCTCTTCTCTTCCCTTACCTCCTCCATCCTCCCCTCTGCATCGCTTCCTTCTCCTTCCTCTTCTCTTCCTTCCTCCACCCTCCCCTCCTCATCCCTTCCTTTCCCCTCCCCATCCCTTGCTCTCCTCTTCTCATCTATCATATTGTATGGAAAATCACGCCATGAAAAGCCAGTGTCCATAAAGGAGACAGAGGAGTGCTGCAACTTTATTCGAATAAAGGGAGAGAGTCCACCGCACTGGACTCCGCACTGAAAGCCCGCGGGGTTTTCTCTCTCGAGGTTTCGGAGGGCACAGCCTCCTTTTATCCTCAACTCCCGACCGCATGTCACCCTCTTCCTTTCCCCACTGGCTGAGGCTCAGGGAAGGTGCAGCCTTCCCGAACTGCCTACCACATATCCCTCCTTGAACCTGTCATTTTACCCCCAAAGTTCAGAAACTCAAACTTGTGCACACCCTTCTCTATTTCAGGAATCAAGCTGTCTGGGCTCTGTAGCAAACCTGCTGCCCAAAGTTACTAGAGACATTAAAGCCCATTTCGAAGATGTTAACACCCATACCTTCACCCATCGAATTGTTTGTAAATATATTAACACACACCTTCCCTATAGCTTTTCCCTTCCTCTTCCCATCCTGTCCCCATCCTGTCCCGTCCACCGCACACTACAGTTCCCAGCAGGCGGCGGTGCTGGCGCATGCGCGCTGCCGGCACGCCTCCCCGCCCCGTGGCGCCGGGCGTGCGGNGGCATGTGACCCGTGTGGTTTGGCACAGTGCTGCTCCAGCAGGAGTTTCACGTGTGCCATCGGTGCTGCAGAAAGCAGCCACCCACCTGCTGCTGCCTTCCCTGCCCGCGGTGCTCCCGGGAGCCGGCCTGGAGGCAGGTGGGGGGAAGGCAAGAGGGGAGAGGCAAGGCTCTGTCAGCTGCAGGGCTGGCCTGCGCTATTGGTGGTCTGCGGGCGTGATCTCTCCAGGGAAAGTAGTCTGCAGTGGAATGCTTGGTTTTGCCAGGAAGTGTTTTTATATTTGTTGTTATGGCGTGGGGTTGGTTAGTTGAGTTTTTTTTGTTGTTTATTTCTTCCCCCTTTTATTACTTTCTTTTTTCCTTCCTCTGCATCCATGCTTTGACCTTTGCCTACTGTGATAGTTAAGCGAAAATATGAGCTGTGAGTGTGGATGGGTGAGAGACAAAGGTTGTGCTTGTGATGAGCTGCTTAGGGAACTTTTTCTGCCATTACTCTAAGAAGGTTCTGCCCTCCTGACAGTGAAGTTTTGCTCTCATTTTATGGTGCTGCACATAGCCAAAGGTGTCATTTTGGGACCCTAGATTAGGTGATGTCTTGTGAAGAAGATGTTTTGGAAAGCACTGAACAGTTCATGAACATCATCTGAAGGTGACCAACTTGATAATAATTGAGACCAGTTTTTTTAATGGTGCTTTCCTGCTTTTACTGGATCTGTATTTATGGGCTTTTCCCTATATAGTAAGTTTCACTGAAGAACAGGTTAACACCTTGCGTAATAGCAAAACAAGGTCACTGTGGTAGTAGCAAAGCTTCTAAAAATGATTGCCCCAAGTAAAAGTTGCTTGTCATAGGTATGTGTACAATGACCCTTGTACTCCTAGTGTTAAACTGCTTGAAAATGGTTTGTTAATAGAGAAAACTCCCCTTGGGTATTTTATTTCACAACAGCTTTTTAATAAGTGGTTGATGAAATTTAAGCCAAGATAAAGGGGGATTTTGTTACCTACGGATAAGTTAGTTCTCCTTTTGCTTTTATTTTATTTACAACACTAGTTGGACTGCATTACTAATAGCTTTGTTTTTCAGCATTGGTTTGTTGGATGCTCGTGAACAGATCAGAGCTGGGAATTTATTTATACATGTGTATCGCTAATTCGTGTTAAAGTGATACCTGTTTTCACATACACAGATATCTAAAAAGTGTTTCTTTTCACTTTGAGCAGATCCTTTGTGAATTTCTGTTCCTGCCTCTGCTGGGCATTGTTTGTGCAACCTATCTTGTTTTTTTTTAAATTAGTTTTGATTCTCAAGTGTTCAGTCCTTGCTTAGCAGTTGAGAAGGCCAGCACATATAACTGGTCTGGGTTTTGTGCACTTCTTAGTTGTGTGGCTTTTCGAAACAAAACAAAAAATGGTTTTCTTGGACTTGGGTTACATGAGGCAGTGGACGTATATGCACCTCACATGTGGTACTCTCCGTTGCAGAGGCCTTGAGGAAACCTAAAGGAAATTTTCAACTTGTTGCTGTGAGATTAATGTGCTTCAAAACAGTCTAAACTGTTCTTATTTTTTCCCTCCCATTTTTTTTTTGAGAATCGGCTTTGAATGTCCTGGTGAGGGGCGAAGAGATACTGTTTGCATTCTGAGAAACTTTTTTCTGACTGATCATCTTCTGATCATTCAAATGGCTTTTTCTTTTGAAATGAATAAAAAAAGGATCATTGCCATTGATCCCAATAGCTTTTGACTAGTACAGTGGAAAATATATCTGTAAATCATTTATTTTAACGAATGTTAAACACAACTACAATCTAAGCCAGAGCGAAAGGTCCAAGACCCTCGCTTTTGTACGTGATGCAGAAATGAGAGTCTTCTCTTAGGATAGGCAAACTTATTTATCTGTTTGGTTAACTGAGGTATTAGGCATTCCTTTTTGTGCAAATGTTTTTGTCAATGCTTTAGTCACAGTTAAATTTTGTTCAGTTTCTTTTTCAAATCTTTAACTAGGGAAGTATCTTATTCACTTAGAGTGTAATTAATTAACTTGAAACATCCCCTCCTTCAGTTTTACATCAGGATATTAAAGGTTCTTCCTTTCAGATGTATTTTTCTATCACGAGAACAAACTCAGCAGCATAGAGCTTTCCTAGATGCTTCTGTTGAAGCCAATAAAAAGGAGTAAGCATGGTTTGTTTGGGTTTTTTTTTCTCTTGATTGGAGGTTTTGTTTACTGTTTATCTGTTTGTTTACTTTTGTATTTTGTTCTTATAAAAGGCTTTGAACTCCTGGTGGGAATAATGTTTTACTTTGAACCTACAGGGTGTTTGTGTTGAAGCGGTGCATTTTTCTTAATGCCATAATTTTTGTGTGCCTTTCGTCTGAATTGTGATCTCGGTAATAAATTCACTCTTTTTTAAAACTTTTTTCTTTTTTAAAACTAGGTTTGGGCAGAGCATATGCTCTGGCTTTTGCTGAAAGAGGAGCTTCAGTAGTTGGTAAGTTTTAACTAACTTGATCTAGGCAGTAACCTTTGCCTTTTCGCATAGCTTGCATTTGACAGTCCATGGCCTTTTTGACAGTAACCTTTGTTATTTATTGGTTTTCTGTCTTATCTTTTGCTTTTTAAATTTTGCTTCTAAGCTTTATGTTCTTATTAAACAAGTTGCCCACGTTTGTCTAAGGGCTTACCTTTGCTGGAAAGCCAGTTCGAGTCAGATAATTTCCTAGATTTGACTTTCATCTATGCATTCAGGTCTTTACCACAATCTGAGGCCAGAGAGCGTGTTGTCCGAGGTAGATACTGCTCAGAAGTTTCCAGTATGACCATTTGAATATGTGAATAGGTTGTCTTATAGTGCCTTCTCCCAAGAAAGAAGTTACTGAAATGTAACTCCGTAGCATTTTTTCCTTCTGCAGCTGGTGGGAGAGAAGAGCCGTCTGGTCTCAGTGTCATTGCCAAGTAATTGTCAGTAAAGGATTTCTGGTGGTTTTGTAGTTCCTTGGTTGAACCTTCTCAGGGCATATTTAGTTGTGAAAAATGCTGTATCACAAAGCAGTCTTGAAGGTTAAGTTGTATTTTTGGGTACTCCCTGGCAGTCAGCATTGCCATTTTTAAATTGGCTCTTAGGAGAAATTTTTTCACAGAAAGGGTTGTGATGCACTGGAACAGGCCAGGGAAGTGGTCGAATGACCACCTCTGAAAGTATTTAAAAGATGTGTAGATGTGGCATTTAGGGACATGGTTTACTCCTGCACTTGGCAGTGTTAGGTTGATGGTTGGACTTCACTTTACAAGACTTTTCCAACCTAAATGGTTCTGTGATTTTATGATTTTTTGTTGCCTGTGAATGAATTTGTACAGGTATTGTTGATGAGTTCAAGATTAAATGTTTAAAGAGAAGATGGACAAGAACTTGCTCACTGGTCTTTTTGTAGTTTTCTAAGGAAAATCTCAATCTCAGTTTACTAAATGTCATTAAAATTGTTTGGTTTTACTTCACTGATTAAAAATGAGTATGTGTGTAGACAAAAAAAATATCTAGGTTGTTTTTTTCTTCTCTTTTTCCTGGTAGCTGCCATCTTTGATACTTGCTGTATTTACCATGGACATGATTTATGTCAAATTCTTATTTAGCAAAAATTATGTCACTAAAGCAGCCCAAATATTTTTATTGACTCTCTGTAGATGGTGGTGGTCTGACTTTCTAGAATGATCTGAAAAAAAATGCATTCTGTTGCCTGACCACAGCTAATGCTCTTTTATCTCTTGGCCTTATTGTGTAATAACTAAACAGTAAGTTAAGAATTGACTGTAAGGGCAACTTCTTGTTTCCTTTTGGAAACTTCACCACACTTCATCTTGTCTTGCAGTATAGTAGAGATCTACATACTTGTATTTGTGTCTCCTGTTCTCTTACGATTTTGACTTCAAAGAGTTGAGAAGTTACTCATATAAACATTTAGTTTTTTAAAAGTGGAGCAGATATGAGGCTCATGCCTTGTCTCTTTAAAACAAGTTCTCTTTTTAAGTTATGGAAATGAAGGTATGTTGTAAGAACAGTTATCAAATACGCTGGAGAAATATTTTGAGTAGTTGGAAGGATAACAGTAGGTCCCAAAGTGGCACCTTTGTCCAGTCCTGCATCTCTGTTGAGTGAGTTGCTATTGGTGTGGTTAGACTGACAAGAGCAAGCTAGATGGAAAACTCGCTGTTGTCATCACCCAGAGGCTGCCTGCTACCACTGTTTTTTGTCATTCTTTATCTCTCATCAAGAAAAACTGAAAGCAGGAGGAAGGGATGGTTTGCTTTTACCTTGCTTCCTATGTAATGTCCAGACCTACTGTTGCTTCCAGTCTGAGGGCTTTTGTGTTGCTGTTTCAGTTTAGTTTAGAGTCATGCTTTTGAAGCATCCTGAGATGTATTTTATTTGTATTTTTGTTTGCATAGTGAAATGGTATTGAATTGCGCGAGTCCTTTAAAAACAAACTGGAAGACGCAATCCAGCACCTACATTGTTCATGTGTGTTTGGTTTATGACACCAGACTATAGGAAGAAATGAGCTGGCTTATTTTTAAAACAACTGGCTCTGTAGGTGTCAGGTCCTCAGCACCAACTTGTCACCCTTCAGATTTGCTTGTGCTGCTCTGCTAATGACACACTCATAGCCTTGCAGGAATTCTTCTCTAAGGTTCAGACTATAGCCATACACTGTCACAACTACTGCAGTCTCTGGCTCTTTTCTACTGCATGTTTTCAACTGAAAATTGCATGATGTAAAGCTTGTGCTTAAAATAATGTTATTTGTCTTATTTTGTTGTCAGGGTTTTTTTTCATTGCTGTCACACTCATGGAGTTATTATTTTCAAAGCCTAGAAATAGCTCAACTCTTTCTTGCATACTGATATTTGTTTCAACTCTGTTAGTTCCTATGCTCAGCCTAAGGTACTTTTCTACCTCTGAAAATTTTCCCAAATATTTAATTAATTTTTTGTCAGCAAAGTACTATTGAAGTGCAGGATAAACATATATAAACTTGTCTGTGACAGAGAGTTGTAAAGTCTTAAAAAGATTGAATGGTTTGTATATATGTTTACCACCAAATTGTTCCCTCTTCTTTGCCAGGACAAATTAGATATTCTAGTGTTGTTCCTGGCTCACTTTACTTTAGTATCATGGATGTTGCAGACTGAGCAGTCTGCCTGTGTTGCCTGTCCTAACACTTCATTACACTTAGAAATTTTCCTTAGTGTCTCACTAGAATTGTGTTACCTGCATGTTTGGATTGTTAGATATTGATCTGTTAGCTTGGAGATTCTGTCTCATTTCTTTCTTGCATTGGTCTCTTAAGGTACTTGTACTTCCTGTTTCAGGCTGGGTATTTTTGGGGTTTGGTTTGGTGATGGTTGATTGTTTTTTGGGGTTTTTCTTGTCATGTTGTATCCTTCACCTTTTGACACTCACTTCTTCTGGACTTTGGCATGTTCATTTACTCATAAATTTTCTGCAGTATTTCTACATTTCTCTTGAAGTGCTGCTCACAAAGCTGTATATAGGATTCCAGATGAGACTCTTTGATCTGGGTAATGTAGAGTGATTTTGTGGTGTGTCATGCAAGGTGCGTTCCTGTTTACATGGAGAGCTTAAAAAAAAAGGCACAAAATGGGTTTATTTCAATTTGTGATGATACAACAGACTTGCCATTGCTGTTTAACATCAAGACTAGCAAGAATATCCTGCATATTTTGTGGATTTCACTGTTTCTGGCTTCTTGAGGTTAGAAGGCAGAAGCTGAAATTCACCATAGCAAAAGACTGTTTAGCAACATACAGTGTTGCATGTAAATTCAGTCAATTCTGTCTTTCTTTCAATTCCAATTTGAATCCATTTGAACAAAACTTCATACCATTTTTTGAAGTTCTTTGTCCAAATACAGTGTTTTTGGGATTTTTGGGAGTGTTTTTGTTCCCGTGGTAATTCCATGAAGCTGTGGGATGTGCAAATACAGGACTGCAGCAGAGTGTGGTGGTGGTACATTCCAGCTGCCATTAGGGACATGTGCCCCAGTGTGGCGAGCAGCCTGGAACTACTCTGTGTCAGGTGGGCCTCTTATCCCACAGGAGCAGGATCTGAAGCTCCAGACCAGGCACTTCTCACTTTGTTCAGACCGATGGATCTCTTCTTTAGTGGTGTTGACTAGCGACAGTTTGGCTACTCTGTTAAACAGCAACGAAGTCTTTTCAGTCTTGGTTACAAAAGTTAGAGACCAGAATAAATTGCCTATGATTAAGGTATAATCTAGATCTTAATCTCTGAACTACAGCACAATTACAGAGGTAGTGTGGGCAGGGCAAGTAAGTTGAATAAATGGTGTGTGTGTGTGGGAAGTTCTATTTTCCATGTTGTTTAAAGAAAAAGGGATAATGTATGTTGCACTGCTTATAAAAAAATAGCTGTGTCCTACTATTTTTCGCTTGTCATCTGTGGTTTTCAGTAAGATCCAGGTGCAGCAGGCTTTATTAACACTCCTTAAAACCTGCAGTGTGATAATGAGGTAAGGACAGACCATGAAGTCTGAGTGTTAACAACAAAAATTTCATTTCTTTGTCATGCGCAGTGAATGATCTTGGAGGTGATATCAAGGGATATGGCAAAAGCTCCTCAGCTGCTGACAAAGTTGTTGATGAAATCAGAGCAAAAGGAGGGAAAGCAGTACCCAATTACGGTATGTTATTTTTCTAGATGAGTGTAATGCTTTATCTGTAGGAATAGTGGACATACTAAATAAAAAGTTGATGCTTCTTAGTGAAAGACTAAGTCCAGTTTGCCAATAACGTATACATTAAACAGATGTAATATCATATGGAGTGGGAAGACAGATGCTAAAAGCAGGTTCATCAATTGCTTCTTTTAATTAAGATTTGTTTACTAATGCCCTTCTCTTTCATCTGATTTTTTGACATTGAAGAATTAAGCAGCTGTTCATCTGCAGTTTTCAGAGGCAAAATGGGAATGGGTGATTCTTGCTTGCTTTGCTTCGTGTTTTTCTTGTGATTGCAAATGTTGTGCCATTTAGACTTACTATGTGAGATTTGCTTTAGGCCACGTGCAGATAATGGCTGAATTTGAATTTAGTTTTCACTGGGGTTGTACACAATTTATTTTTCTTAGCTCTGTGGAATTAGTTGTTTATACCCCGGAAGTGCACTGTATCCAGTTAATTTTACTTGAAAATGTGTACTTTTTTCTTACAGATTCCGTGGAAGATGGTGAAAAGCTTGTGAAGACTGCCCTTGAGGCTTTTGGGAGGATAGGTACAGTTGCTTAATTCATATTGAAACTTGCTTGCAAGTGCAAAGCCCTTGCTAACAGTGCAATTAACAACATGTGTGTGAAGTACTGTGTGACAACAGCAGTACTCACCAGCCCTTGATGCCTGTGGTCAGTGAAATCTGAATAAGGCACTTTCAGCTTTTGATCTGAATGGTCAATTTTCTGGGTTTTTTGGTGGTTTTAGCAGAAATTGAAAGCTTAGTGTATGATTCTTATTTTCCTGCCCTTCAAAATTTTGGAGCTTCAATAATGGTTAACAATTTCTGTTACAAAGCACAGAGTCTATGAAGTGTTATAATTAGCTGCATAGAATTAGCATAAATAATGTTGCTGAAAGCAACATTTCATGTTTTGGAAGCTCTTCTGCTTATGTAACAGCAAAATGCATTAACAGAAATGAAAAAAGAAAACCCTGAGATATTTTATCTAACGATTAAAGTTCTTTTTAACCATGCGATTGCCACTATTTAAAACCACTTGGTGATTTTAACTCACGGTTAAATGGCTAAAAGTACACATAATCAAAGCCAACAGGAACCTAATTAAATATCTGTCAAGAAATTGTTATAATCCAGGTTGCTTTATCAGCTTTGTGACTCTGTAGTTTCTCAAGTTATCATTTGGGCTACTGCAACAAAGGTTGGCACAAACTGCATAATCGAGGCACTCTGAAATTCAAAGCAGGCTTCGAAGCTGTACAGAATGGCTGTGTCCTGCAGGTATTGGATTCCTAAGCAGCCAGCACTTCACAGCTATGCCTCCCTGTCAGGCTTCGTCCCATCGATGTCCCTGTCAGGTTGAGACTTGCCTGTCCTGAAGTATTATGCTGTAATTATTGTCCAAGGATAGAATTCATTAATCAGGACAAGGAGCTATAGCATATATGTAATATGATGTATATGTCCAGTGTTCTTGTCTGTATATATTTATAAGCGGGAGAAAAATAGAAACAAGCTTGTATTTTATCAGTTCATTGAATTAGTTTCCTATTTTTAATTTCAGATATTGTTATAAACAATGCTGGGTGAGTATACCTGAGGATTTTTTACTGTTTGAGTGTGGGCTGTCCCTTTCTTGTAAACAAATGTTGATCTTGTGTTTGTTTTTTTTTCCTAATGTTGCACTTTAGGATCCTAAGAGACCGTTCATTTGTTCGGATAAGTGATGATGATTGGGGTGAGTTGATTTTAAAATGACTTCAAAATGTACTTTCTGTGTGAAAGGTGACAGGCACATCCCTCCCACTGGAACCAGAAAGAAGAGAGGGCAGAGAAGGCTTACCTTTTGCCCTGCAAGCTTAGTGGCAAGCTGACACGACCGAGTGTCCAAAAGGGATGAGAGCCCTTACTGCGATTGCTCGGCGATCACTGACCGTGCCGAGATAGGGGCTGCCCTCAAGCTCCCCCAGAGCTCCAGTGGCAGTGTCGAGCAGGGAAGCGTCTCAGAAACACCGCAGCCAGCTGACACTATGTGTCGAGGAGCGAGGCAAGGGAGTAAGGGACAGACCGGTCTCTGCTGTTCCCAAGGTTTTTATTCCCGGGAGTGGAGGCAGGAGAACAGGCAAAGATCCTGGGGCGACAGCACCTTTTAAACGGTGCAGGATCAAAGGGAGGGTACAATCCACAGACCAGTCAGGAGTAACCTAGGGGGGAGCGTTGGGAGGGACTGTTAAACATAGGGCCAATAGGGAGATATCAGGGAGAAATGACATCGGGGGGGAACCAGTGGGGCGTCGAGGAACACAGAACTTTCCAGAGGGAGGGGAAGGGTCCCGAGGGGATTGACAATGGTCCTGGGAGGGGTTTGGGTGATGGATAGGCAACCCACTGGAAGAAAAGGAGGGTTTTGGGTGATGCATAGGGAAGATGCTGGAACAAAGGGAGGGGAATGACCTTTGGGGAAAGCCAGGGAAGTGGTTTGGGTAAGATAGGCCTTTGGGCTGGGAAGGGTTTAGGCACAATGAACATTCCTTTGGGAGGAGGGGACAACTTGGAACATACCAAACAGACTGAGGGGTTTACAGAACATTTTAAATAATGGGGAAATACAGAACTGTTTCATGTTGGCTTAAAGGGTCCAGTAAAGTCAACTTTTACACTACCACAGCAAGGTGCTTGTGTTCAGTGTGCAAACCAGGTCTGTGCTGCAATGCATGGTAGGTGTATGTAGTTCGAAAGGGGAAGAAGGGCTATTCTTCCCACTCCTGGTTGCCAAATGTATTAAGAAAAAGAGCCATGTGAATTACACACAATAGTTTTTGTGAGCAAAACATTCCTAGCATCAGCACTGAGTGGTTGCATACTGAAGAGGCCTAAAAGACCCAGAACTAATTAGAGAGGAAAGCAAGCTGGTGTGCCAAGGGACAGAAGAAAAAACAAAACCTTCAGTGAGGTGGTGCATGGTGATAAACCAGTGGAGAAGACTTTTACAAAGATAGTCTGTTTTCTGTAGTTCTTGTCTGAGTCTGCTGAAGTGCAGGAATTTTTGAATGCCTTTGAATTCTGTACAGGAAAGCCCCATCCAGGAGGCAGTGTAGGTGGGCAGCCCCCTCATAATCAGTGTGTGTTCAGGCAAGCACTAAAAAATGGTCTGTCAAGAGAAAAAAAGAAAAATCCCTTTTAGTAACAGTTTCATTCTTTTAGTAACAGTTTCAAGAGTGTGGAGAGTGTACCTTTTTTGTCATGAAGGAGAAACATGGTGCATTTCAAGTTGAGAGTCAAATCCTGGAATTATTAAACTGACATCAATTTGTTCCTAGATATAATTCATAGAATTCATTTGAGGGGATCGTTCCTGGTCACCCGAGCTGCATGGAATCATATGAAAAATCAGAAATTTGGCAGGTAAAAATGTGTCTTCCGTTTTGCATTTTCAGTAGGGTGTAACAGACTAATGCATGCCCAAACAGTGAAGGAGGAGTCTCGCATTCTTTTCTTTCACTTTCTCAGGGGTGAAGCAAAATCAGTTCAAATGTCTTTTCAGTTCTGATTCCCCCTCTCCACTTTCTCAGCCAAATGTTTAAAGAGTTTTTTTCCATTGTATTTAAATGTATTTTTCTAACTACCCCGAACAGAAATTGTAAGAGTATGAAAATGCCATTTCTATTAATGAGGACTGGTTAGAAACATTTGTTACTTGTATGCTACAGCAAGTTTGAGTGACTCCTGTTGTTCTCCTTTTTATTCAAATGACTGGTACATGCAGTTCTGCTTGTAGGTTGTGGGGTTTTTTGTTTGGTGTTGGGTTCTTTTGGAGTGTTTTGTTTGTTTGTTTTAACCCTTTGGACAAATGTACTTCTCTCAAAAGTTATGGGATTATTTTTAGTCTCTTTTGATATCTGTTAACTCAAAAAGAGTGCAGTGAAATCCGATCTTTTAAGTTTTTTCATTTGTGTGGTTTTATGAAAAACCTCATCAAAGCACTGATGTGATTATATTAATCTTAACCATACCCACGTATTGAAAACTGTGTGAGCTGTTTTTTCATCTTGTGACCTAAATAACATTCATTCTCACCCAGGGAAGTGAACTGTGAGGATAGCAAAAATCTTAAGTCTGGGAGTTTAAAATTAAATTATTTCTTCAAAAACAGCTTAAGTCTAGAGTTGAATCGATTTAAGAACATGCTTCCCTTGTCTTCTTTTCTGTATTTGCTCAGATAAAAGTGGTAGTGAGTGCTTCTGCAGTTTATGTATAGACATGTGTGCCACCTACAAAACGCCTGCTTTACATAGAGTTTGTAGCTTTTCTTCATCTTCATCATATTGAGCCAGTACTTGCAACACATCTCTTTACTTAGACTAAAAACATTAGCTCATTGGCAGTGAGGCAAATTAAAAAAGTGAAATATATGTTGATCCCAGCTATGCAGTATGTTTACAAGTAGATTTGAACAGAATCTGATAAGACTTCCTTTAAAAGTGAAGACCCATTTCTTTTGAATTGAGGTGACCTGCAGCACAACTTCTGCTTGCCTCCAACCAGCTGTGAACTGCAGTGGTTTTAGAGCTCTCGTGTGAGCAGTTCAGTCACCTCCGAAGGAATAACGGGGACAGTAAAGAGCAAGACTTTCCTGTCTTCTTCTGTCATGCATTTAATGCCTATTAGAATTCTCTGAATGTGAATTCTGTGAGAAGGGATCTTCAGATATTACCAGGTAGATAATATTAAGGGAAATAATTTTCAGTAATTTTCTTCTGAATTCTGAAACCATTAATTGTGAGAGTAACACCACCTTAAAGTGGTCAGAAATGAAATTACTTTTCTCTATACTGGTCTCAGTGTCACAGACTGTCCTTCCTAGTTTTGCAGTTTAACTCAGAAAGCCTCATGACTTTGTTCATTTTCTGCTACTCTGACAATGCTTCAGGATTTGTCAGATGCTTGCTATCCATGAGATATTAAATATCTACCTGATTTTTAGCAAAACCAGCAAATAATATTTTCTTATTTGCATACTTTATTTTGTGGAATATAGAGACAATAATGCCAAAGCGGGAAAATGCTGTTGTGTAGAATCAAATAACTTGAAGAAATAACTTAATTTTTTTCCTCTTCTCTCCCCTAAGAATAATTATGACATCCTCAGCTGCTGGCATATATGGAAACTTTGGTCAGGCAAACTACAGTGCTGCAAAACTTGGCCTTTTGGGTCTTGCAAACACAATTGCAATTGAAGGCAGGAAGTATAACATCCACT